>JACXGJ010000218.1:0-154625 GCA_016801105.1 Esox niger | reverse complement strand
CTCCAGAGAAAACTACATGTAAAGAGCTCATCAATGTTGTTTGTTGGGCCCATTCACTGAAGTAGCTCCTCAGGTAGACATATTCTTACAGTTTTGATAACAAACTGACTAGCGAGCAATCTAACCTTTCCCATTAGCTTCCTAGTAATAAAAATGGGCAAAAAGGCTAACAGTGTAATATATATTAAATATGTATATGTTCTTTTCGATCAGCCATCAGCAACATGGTCTCATTAGCCAGCTATAGGCACCGTACAGACAAAACCAAACCAAGACATCGAGTAGCAATGATTCTACAGCTGTAGGCAAATCTTCCTCCTTAATGTATCCAACTTTGTGTGTTAGTGTTTTCATTAACGTGTGTGAAATGCAGCAGATATGTCCGTGGTTAATTGGCTTTGCAGTCATTGAGTTTGATGCAGCTCATTTACAAGCAAACAAAAGAGCTGTGTGGAAAAGCCCAACAACAACCCCCCATCCCCCCATTCAGTCCTATTGATATTTCACTGGCCGCATCATAAAGCTCAATAATCCCCTTTGACTGGAGGTTAAGTGATGGAATTCATTTGGATGGCCCGGAGGTAATCATGCACAAAACTACATTATTTCTCTTTTATGAATTTTCAAAGCTTCTCCTCCTGATGGCAGGAATGCAATTAAAACTGATCAATATGTAATTTAGGCTGTCTGACGGACGTTGTTGTTTTTTTCCCCCCTTAATTTTCTGGACATATTCTTCTTTCAATGCTCCTCATGATTACAGTGAATGGCCTAGCCATGCACTTTTACAGTGAATAACCTACTCATGCATTTTTACAGTGGGGAGTTAAGCTTGTCTACTGTTCAATACTTTATCTAAAGCAGCCACACGGCCTAAGGACCAAGTGGTATTTTTTTATTTGTGAATTATCAAAGCATTAGTAACTGTGGGATTATCTCGTGCACCTAAACACCATCACCCAATAGTCCACAGGAGGAGAAAAATATCTTGGAGTAAAAACTAATCATGGCCTATGCAACCACCTAAAAATGCAACTGCCTTTGCCATAATGTATTGCTGTTTTTTAGAAGCTGATAATCTATTTTGTGATCAGATTTCACTGATCACTTTGAAAATAGAAACAGGCAATATTCCTATGATTATTTGGGACAAAAACGTTGTCTGTTCATTGATAATGTTGTCCTATGTGTGATATGAAGTGAGAATTTGCCTTAGCAAAATAAAACAAAATACATTAATTATTTCCACTTTTTTATCTTTCCCCTTCTGAGAAATAATTATGAATTGGTTAATTTAGAATTTTACATTGTGCCCTCTGAGTGTATTATGACAGTCAAGCATATTTCATTCCTTTGGTTTAACTCTTTAACGATTGGTGTCTGTCAACACAATGACCACAAAGGTGTCAGCAGAAGAAAGCATAATTATGATGTTGAAAAATCTAAAGAACCCTTTATTTGAAATCAGCCAAAAGCTCAGCAAAATGGCCATGTAGCTAAAACAATATGAGCAAGGAGCAAGGTTATGAAAGGTAACTAGCAAACCAATAGTTGCAGCATTACGTATATAAGTCTCTAACAGCTTTGCACATCTGGACCCATCATGTTTGCAAAATTGTTAAAGCTGTGTCAGGTTGGATGGGGATATTTCGTGAACAGCACATTTCAACTTTTTCCAGGTTTTGACACGGCCACTCCAGGACAGTGACTATTTTGCTGTTAAGTCACATCAGTACAGCTTCTGCTGTATGTTATGCTTGGTTCCGCCGAAATATAAGTCCCGGGTCTCTTGCAAAATCAAATCAGTACAGCTTCTGCTGTATGTTATGCTTGGTTCCGCCGAAATATAAGTCCCAGGTCTCTTGCAAAATCACATCAGTACAGCTTCTGCTGTATGTTATGCTTTGTTCCGCTGAAAAGCCCCAGGTCTCTTGCAAACAACAGTAGGTTTCTATTCAGGACTATGTAATTTGCTGCATCCGTTATGCCCTCCATCTTCAGAAAATGGCCAGGCCCATGTGCAGAGAAGCACCCCATTAACATGATGCTGGCAACATTATGCTTCATGGTATGGATTGTGTTCTCAGGATGGTGTTCGGCTTGCGCTAAACATATATTTTACTATTGTTGCAAGTTGCAAAGTTTCTCCAAGCTCAGCCATGGGTGACTGTATCTCCCTTAGAGTTGCCTTAGGCCTTTTGGTGGCCTTGCTGACTGGTGCCCTTCTTGCCTGAATACCTAGATTTTGATGACACCCTGCTCTAGACAGATTCACAGTTGTGCCCTATTCTCTCCAGGTGCTCCAGGGGACATTCAGTATCTTGGATGTATTCTTATATTCTACCCCTGATTTGTGCTTTGGAAGAAACTTATTCCAGATTTGCTTTGAATATTCCTTCGCCTTCATTATGTCATTTTTGTTTTGAATTGTACAAACCAACAGTGGGACCTGTCAGAGACGTGTGTTTAACCAACTGTTGGACTTGTCAGAGGCAGGTATATTTAACCTGAAATAAAGTGTAACGCCTTGAATACAAAAAGGTGGACTCTAACTAGTTACTGCTAAAGATGATTTGTTGCTCTACAGCTCATTCAGATGGGTCATTTTCTGTTTATAATGTGAACAATTTGAGGATTATATTTTTCACTTTGACATCATGGGCTTGTTGATCAGGGGTAAGAACTCCTTATTCATTATTCATTATGTTTTCATGCTGTACCACAACATAATGTGTAGAACTCCAAGAGGGGTGACTACTTTTAAGAGACTAAAATACCTAATTTTAGACATTTGACACAATACTTCGGGTGCCCTGATAAATAAAAGCTGAGAATTTATTCTTGAATTTCATATAACTTGACTGTTTTAAAATTATAATTTTACAAAAGAATAATCATTAATGTTTAAACAAAACACAAGTCCAACATTACTGAGTTTTTATTTTTTACATGAGACCTACATATTTTCTTTTGGGCAATACCTTAAAAACTCCTTACTGGATAGAGGGTAATCCAATAAATCACTAGTATGCCCTTACATACTGTTTATAACATTAATAAATATGTAATAAAAAATATATTTATACTGTTTTGAGAGCCCCAGTTTCCATCTGTACTGCAGATGTCCTTTAGTAATACTATGAACATTCAACAAAGCATCTGTTGATAAGCCACTGCTTGCCATGGTAATGGTTAGGTTTCTAATAAGGTTTAGGGTGAGAGATAAGGTTAGCTATACGGTTAGCAGATATTAATTATTACATATACTTTATAATTAGCTCTACAGCAAATAATCTGTAGAGCATCTACAGAAACAGCTTTGGGACTCAGAATAAAGTGTTAGCCAAAATATATGAAAGGGTCATACGTTCTTTAAACGATCAGACCTACCAAATTGTCTGCATTTACTTGACTTTCTGTAAGTTACGCAATTAATTTTGTGGAGAAATGTATGGCTTTTGGAAAATCAGAAATAGCAAATAATCCTGCATGTCGTACTCACTTAGGCAGCTGTTACATTTATCAGAGCTGATCATTCATAAATTTTGACAAACTTTATTGCAAAAAATATTGATTTGTTTCCTCAGAAGTGTCTAGGGCCAAACAAAGATCACTTTCGGGGCCACAACCATCGTACAACTCTCGTACAACCACAGACTATAAAGCCAGGCTGAAGATGACCACGACGCGTAAACCCTGTTTGTGGTGAGTGGCGTTTGTAGGACACAAATGTGTGTCTGTCTGTGTCCGTGTGACACTGACAGGCTTTGACATTGACACAACCGTCGGGACAGAGGAGTAGGGGGGGAAATAATCAGGGAATTAGAAATTAATGATTCCGCCAGTATGTAAATGGCAATTAAAGGACGAGCTATGCTCCGGGCTCTCCTCCCCAAACCTCCATTTGTTTGGATAGGGCTCCGCACACATCGTACCCAGAGAAGCTCTCTGACACACACACACTCACACATGCACGCACACGTAGACACACACAACTATATGGACATCAAAGGATATTACTCTACAATGCCCTAGACCAGACCAGATCAATCCACCATAATGGCAGAAGTGGTCATTATGTGCTGCTTTTGGTGGTTCAAATGAACATTGAGAGTGACTCTGCCATATTGAGCTGAATTAGGGAGTGGAACCATAGTCTGCCAGGTCCAAACCCAAATCAGAGCGTTGTATCTACATATTATGTCTAACATAAGTATACATGCTCACATGAATGTGTTGAACATTCACAGCGAGAAAAAAAAAATGTTGTGCAGCTTCTTTTGTACCATTGGCAACAATTGAGGGGTTTCAGGGCCACTGTAGATTTAGAAGCATGGAGGTAGATGGTCATCTTTGTAAAGGTCCATTAAGTGGAATGAGCTTTGAGTCTCACTTTTCATGCAAGTTTGCTGATTGCTGCGATATTTTGTGAGTGATGCGTGAAAAGCCTGAGTTCACAAAATGTCAGCGGAACCATTGGCAAAAACAACTGAAAGAGAGAAGTGCTGTGATCTAACAAGGACGGTGAGTCAAATAAAGAGATGGACAAACTCGCCTGAGAAAGCATTTGTCATTGCTGACCTAAACCATTATGGTCACAGCTCATTTTGCTGCACGGTTAGAAAGATATGAGCGTGAGAAACTTGTGTCACATGGTTAGGTTAAGCTGTGTGCAATAGTGGACTTAAAAACAATTAAATACTCTTGGGAAAAAACATTATTCTTTTTAATCAGGCTTGGTTGAAAAATTATTAACTATTATGAATGAGTAGATTTATTAAAAGTGACAGTTTTTTCAGTATTAGATGACAGTAAGCAGGATGACCCTGCAATCATTGGGAATTGGTAGAGAAAAGTCCCAGGCACAAAATCCACACAATGAATGATCCTTGCACTCTAACAATGGGTGACTAATAATTAATCCATCATGCTTGTTAATTGTACGTGATGTATGATAGTAATTTGTTTCCTTTGATCCCAATGCTATTAGCGACATGTAACTGTACAACTAATTAGGATGGGAACACTTCCGAGGTAATTGGACATAATTAAAATGTCAGCCGAGTAAAAAATGGGCCAACCTGACAGATATGACAAACAGCGCTATTGTTATAATTATGCAATGGATCAGTGCAACCTCCTAATAGTACTCAGCAATAGACCAATCTTAGGTATTATATACATCCTGTTACATAATAAAAAATATTGTATTATAAAGAAATTATTTTGCATAATATGCAGTATTTTCTTTCAATTCTGTCAGGGACAAGCCTAGTTCCACAAGCTCCGTGTGCAAACCATCACAACCTTGCTTTCTGATTCTGTCTTTCTTTCAGTGGGTTGCCGTGGTAACTGTGTCAAGTGATTGAGGTCAGAGGTCAAACTGACCAATACAGAGTAAATTACATTTCTCTGAATGATTCCCCCTGAGCTGGCTATTGAAATTGAGCCCAGGCCACTGATGGATACATCTTGTCATTCACAGTTTAAAAGGTAAGAGGGGAAAGTATAAACATGACACAAAGGAAAGAATCCTCAAACAAAGACGGGAATGAACTCACATACAAAACACACATTGTTAAAGACACAAGTCTACAGTTTGAAGTTGTTTACAAGATACATTTACATGTAAAACAGGTGTGTGACATGTGCTTGTATCTAATACTGGATTGACAGCAAAATCTAAAATGAACACATTTCATGTTCTGTGTGGACAATTGGATCTATATTTCCTTAGCGGTCATGGTAAAGTTAACATTCATGTTAAACGAAGACTCTCGGTCAAATGAATCCTGTTATATTTTTCATGTCAGAATCCTGTTACTGTAAACCAGTGAATCTCAGCAAGGAAATAAACAAGGCATACCAATCAGAGACTTGTAAAATTCAAAAACACATGGTCAGTAGAGATAACGACATATGCCAGTATATGTTAGCACAAAGTGGGACCATTGTCAAAGGATCTTGTTGCAAAGGAGATGGATTTAAATATAATTAATTCTGCTCAGTGAAGACCATGAACATTGGGAGAAGCGTTGGGGCTCAACTATTATATATTCCTAGGTGGAAGAGACGCCAGGGTGATGTGCCAGAGGCTGCTTTGTCTTCTTGTAATGGTTGTTGTCCACCATAATGTATCCCTTTGACAGCAGTGTTTTTCATTTTGTATTTTACCATGCAAGTTGGCCTTAATCATATTGTCTCAAACATATTTTCATTTACATCAACGATCGATTAAGGTTTACTGTATTGTTCAGGGAACTAACGAAATATTGTCAACCATCCAAGATCAGGAATTCTGTCCAGCACTCTTCCAGTTGGTCAAATCCCCTGATGGCTAGGCTAATTTCTTTCCCAAAATGTTGGGGAAGATGCTTTCAAAAGTTTACCAGTTGACTAATTACTTCACACCAGAGGAAGTTAAACTAGGCTCCCAGGTGGTCTGAGGTACGCTTCGTAATGTCTTGACCATGCTGTAGCTGACCTGTGGCTTGGAGCTCCATGGGTCGATGCATATCAGCCAACCTTAGCCCTAGATTGGGTTGTCACTGTCAACTGGGATTTCATTGACTTGTCGTCCTCTAGTGACTCCCTCAGGCGGGTTGTGCAAAAGCTACGAGATTCAGCAGAGTGAGCATGACCTATCAAGCTATTCTGATTGACTTTCTCTTTGGACAGTTTTGAAAAAAGCAGAAAGGCCAAGTGGGGATGGTTAAGTGGAAGACATGCAGGCTTGGGAGTTGCTGCAATGAAACAGGGTCAAAGGTAAAATTGGATATCGCCTTCTAATATAGTTTACTTGGGCGAAAGTTACAAAACGTTCCTGCATTTTGAAAGATGATCATATGTTAATGTTACTGATTAGAAATTATAAGATTCCTGATGGAAAAAAGTTGGTGGCCTGGATGTGAAGGGTCCCTGATGATCCTGCGTGCCCTGCGCAGACACCGCTTCCGCTGGAGGTCTGCGATGGCAGGAAGCTGGACACTAGTGATGTGGTGAGCAGTTTTCACCACCCGTTGCAGGGCCTTCTGGTTGGTTATGGAGCAGCTGCTTAACGTCACTGTGGCGCAGTTTGTCAGAATGCTCTTGATTGATGCAGCCATAGAACTTCACAAGGATCTTGGAAGATAGACGGGTCCTCATCAGCGTCCGGATCAAGTAAGGCACTGCCGTGCCTTTCTGATCAGGGCTGAGGTTTTGAGGAGAAGTCCTCCGAGATGTGGACACCCAGGAATTTGAAGCAGGACACACTCTGCCTCAGTGCCATCGATGAGAACTGGGTTGTGACTGCAGCCTTTAGACTTCCTGTAATCCACTATGAGTTTCTTGGTTTTCTTTGCGTTGAGGGCCGGGTTGTTGTCAGTGCACCATGCCACCAGGCACTTGACGTCTTCCCTGTAGGCTGCACATGCCTATTTCACTTAGACTTGCACCTTTACCTTGCACCTTCAACGTGCCCTAACCGCACATTTAGAACTGCCACTATACTTGCCTTTTCAATTGTTGCCTATACATATCTACCTCAGGAACCTAATAGTTATTGTCCCTGAAATTCAGTTGCACATGCTACCTTACACCTTACATTTTTCTGCACTCCTCTATTTGCACTTCTGGTTAGACGCAAACTGCATTTCGTTGTACTGTTCAATGACAATAAAGTTGAATCTAATGTAATTTAAAAAAGATTATCCATATAACTGATTTGATTCAGACTGATGTGATTCCAAAAAAGTAAAACAGTTTTCCACCACAGTTAGCAGACTTAATCCTCAACTTGTCACTAATTTAAGACGCTCTGGGATATCTATCCAGTGATACATATTGGTCAAACAAAAAAGGTGTGTGTAGTACTAGTAGTTAACACCACTGCATGGTAAAATAAAAATAAAACAATGTACTCCAGAAAACTACCTGGACTGGAAATTAAACTACAAAATTTGAATCAATTCCTTATTGAACACCTTTCACACAATGTTTTCAACACTGACATGAATTAAAACCTGTCAAAAACCTATCTTCCCACTCAACAAACCACCAGAAACAATTGTTCAAATACAGGCCGATACATTTTATTTTGTAAACACATGGTTATTCGAGTCAAATTATACAACGTGTGAGGCGTTCTTGCTGAACTTTTGGTCTCTGACATCGTAGTGGGGCTTTGTCCGGCCGAAAAGTGTGAAACATTTAGACAATATGGATGATATAAAACAAAACAGCCGTAGAAAATAGCACAACATCATGTTCCCTCTTTCACAAACAGCCGACTCAAAGGTCATTGGTTTGTCTGAACCAAACCGCACTCAATCCCTCAGCCGAAGAGTTCAAGTGCTGATGCTAGCCATCCCCATCCTCGTCCTCATCGTCCGGCACACTACCTACCCCCAATACCCTAAAAGGAGGCCAACACCTTTATATCGGCCAGGGAAAACGATGAAGGAGATAAAAAGACAAACAATTGTGATTTATTGCTTATTGTGTACCAGAGAGTGGAGGGGAAGAACATCAGATAGAAAAAAAAATCCACTGCAAATTGAATTGTCTTTGTTTAAATCGTCCGGGTCCAAAAATACAAATACTATCATAGAGGCCATAAATGACATTGGCGCAATAATCTACAGCGACCTGTCCGAGTTGCTGATAAGCCATCACTAAGCAGCCAGATCGATACTAACTATTCATTTTTGAAATTATCTTCACATTGATCCAGGAACAAGTGCCAGCGAGGCAGGGGCCACACTGGCTTTAATACAATAATTATATAAAGGGTTACAAGCTCATCCGCCCAACCAATAAAGCCTGTCAGCAACAGCGGGCCGCAGCGCTGGCCCATAATCCATCAGCACATTGCCCTCTGACCTCCGGGCTTGCGGGCTTTCCACAAGGCCTCCATAAAAGTTGCTTACAAAAGGACACAATTGCTGGATATACTTCCTAGGTGAACATTTTTTGTCTCTAATCCTGATGTAATGATATCATGTCTATTGAGCTTATTTGCTTCATTTTCAAGAGGTACACTGTAAGAAAGAATTAATATTTAATGTATCTATACTAACTTACCCTGGTTGATTCACAAGTAATTTTATATTTACTAACCAAACCTGGTTGATTCACAAAGTATTGTATTATATATTCTTACGTAAACTGGTCGATTCACAAGATATAGTAAGTAGAAAAGCTAGTAATGCGAGTATTGTATAGAAACCCAACTAAAAACACATCAATGAATCCTTATTATTAAGGTTTTGGAGTTATGACTGGAATTGTTTCAACCTAGTGAGGGAGGACATCTGAACTTTTAGAGTGTTACTCAAAGGTTATGTGCCCAGTTACTATTCCCAGGATGTAATATGTCATTTAAAAAAAAATATATATATATAATTGTTTCTGAATAAAAATGTGACCATGGTCATTTGGGTGTATTAAAATCTGCCAAAAGTCAAGAACTAATTACGAAACCGTCATGCTGCACTATATATAATGAAGATATAAAGAACAGCTACTTAGATTACAGCTGACCCTACTCATTTCTCATGAAGGGAAGGGAAAACTTTAGACAAATCTGACTTCAACAAATCTCAGGACATATTTTTCAAGAAACTGACTTGAAAGATGAATAAAGCCTGACTTCAAAGGTTTAGACTACAACTTACAGTATGTGTGAATACACAGTTTCTCCTGGATTTGTTGAACTCTGTAGGCTACAATTGATAGATTTGGGGGATTTGTAACTTTTTTGAGTCGGAAATTGACAGCTAGGCAAGAAATTTCCCAATTTTTAGTTTTATATAGACTTTCAGATGTAAATACTGAATATACATATACACACTCAAAATGTTAGCAAAATGTTAGACTGTGTATAGCAAGCTTATACACAGTCTAACAAGTTATAAGTAAAAATGAGAAGTCAGCTACAGATGTCTGAGAAAGAAAGAACACAATACACTGAAAAGCCAACAAATGTTCTGGAATAATCTTAAGAATTATCAAACAAAAGGAATAGTCTACTGGCCACCTGTCTATGGTGACCTACTAGTACCAGATCAAGCCATGATACAAAATATTAACAGACAAGCCATCTGGCTGAATCTGCAAGCATTTCTGCAGGATTAAGAAAACATACAGTAGACAGATGATGGCATGAAGTCATGTTTGTTGAAAAGAAAAATAGATTATACAATACAATTTATACAATATAAAACCAGAAAAGACAAAGTAAATCTTTGCCGATTTTTGGAAATCTTTATTATAAAATTAGGCCATTTAATTTAACAAATTGTTGGTCAAACATAATTTCAATACACTTCACACAGAACTATCTACACTGCAGCGAGAAATTGAAATGTGCCTCAAGAATTGGTGTTCACTATGACATAAATAAAATGTATCTGTAGGTTACACCAAAACCATAGCTTAATGTATCCTATCAAAAAATGTTCAACAAAAGTTCTTCATATTTTAGAATACTTACATCCTTCTGCGGCAAGATTAGTTTTGCTCCAATGATCAAACTGGTCAAATTAATTATGTACCTGTATGCTTGACAGTTTATGAAGCAGAATATTTACATTTCTTCCAACACTTAAATGCTATCAAGATAACATCCAGATATACCAATCAGACAAAATATCATAAACATAGCAGCTAAAATTAACAATTTGACAATCACTAAGTCCCCTTTCAGCTGTATGCCAAGAAGCCATGTCCCAGGTTATCTTAATAGGCTAATTGATCTGCTATTGAAGACGCCCATCCCTCTGTGCATCAGTCGGACAGACAGACAGGCTCCAATCAGACAGGCACGTGTTATCAAACTGGGAAGTCAATTAGAAGAGAGGGAGAGCAGAGAGGGGAGAGAGAGGGAAGGGAGCAACGAAGAGGGAGGTCCGCCGAACTGAACGAATGGGACAAAGAGAGAAATGACAGGCAAAAGGAGAGGAAGAGAGAGAAAAAACAAAGAGAGAGAGGGGAATGGAGACAGGGTCAGGCTCCAAGCTGCAGCCAGACAGCTATTCTGAAAGTAGGAAGGCTGCCGGGCCCAGACACTCAAGAGACCAGCAGAACAACTGACTCCGGTTTTTACTGTATGGATGTACAGTATCTGTGTGAACCCTTTGGCTTTTACATCAGCCAGTCAACCTCGGGATTCACAGCAGGATTTGACAGATACTGCGCTCTTGTCAAGTAAACTGTGTGATTTGAATAGTGTGATTCAGCATCACTGGGTGGATGTATACCGCACTGCATGTATTACAACTGGTTTAGAATGTGAAATATCATGGCGCACAGTGGCTGAGCGGTCTGACCCGTGGATGGTGGCATAGGTTAGAAACCAACTTTATCCCTTCCCCATTTATATTTTTCTAACATTATTCTAACTAATCAAAATGGAACCTAAGAAAGACTTAGGACTGCCCAACCCCTAAAATAGAAATATAATAGAAAAATTCTAAGCGTTCTCTGAAGTTGCCCACTGCAGCTCCTTCGATGTTGAGTGCTGGATAGCTTGGAAAAGCTTGCATCGTTTCACCCTTCAGCATGGGCTAAGTGTTGTGCCCATTTGTAAAGGGCTGAAGATCAACACTAACGCGTATTCTAAATGTGGCTGTAATTACATTAGAGATCATTTTAGATACGGCGGACTAAAAAGCTCTCTTCACAAAGGGGGCGTAATAAATATTGAAAGGACGTATTGAGGCCTCGTCCACCATTGGACTTAATTGTCTCGGACCGTCTGACAATAGAGGGTTACTGGGCTGTGGCGGACGAGTGTTCAACACAAGACAAACGGACGATGTATCTATTATCTGAGCCCCGCGGAGGTCGGCGACCTACGACAAGCAGAGGAGCACCGACATTAGAAATCATGTGCAATTTAATCTTTACACAAATAAAAGGCAGAGGACGACCGGGAGGCAGAATCACAAAAGGCCAAATAATGGGCAGCGTCTTGGACAGGCATGTCCCCAAAGGATCCAAGGCGTTTTCTTCTCAAGCCACTCAAAGATGTCGGCTGGGCCCTGATTCCACTCACTCCTCTGACACTTGTATTAATGGTATTTTGGCCCTGGACTGTAGATACTGAGACCCGATTGCAGAGAGCAGCTGAGACTATCTCTCCTCTCTCTTCTCACTTTCTATTTCTCTCTCTTTCTATCTTTCTTTCTTTCTTAGACATTACTTGTCGCTTTCGCGGTCCCCTCTACATCTATTCTCTCCTTTATTCTCCATCCCTTCGTTCAGTCATTACTGGTCAATGTCAGCACTTGAGAACTATTGTGCTTGCCGAGCCGGTGTCATCACAAGTGGAATTAACAATTTTCCCCGTGCCTGATTGCAAACACCCCAAACCCTAGACCACCTCCTCCACACTCCATCAAAATCAACTGACAGAAAGAAACTGGATTCGGTTAAAACTATTCTGTATTGTTTCTTCTGTGTTCTTATTTTGAATCCGTTTAATGGATATAGAATATAAACATTTAGTAGTTGTCATATCAAAGATCTTCCATCATATTTAACTGTAATATTTTCCTGAAATGTAGGTGGAACAAAGATCTTTATATAAACATGTTATAATCAAGTTCAGTTCATTTACTAGAAACTCTGCAGACTGCAGTTTCCAGGGATGACATGATGTGGTAATACCAGCCAGTATATTTCATTATTGAAAACAGTAAATATTAAGACAAAGGTAACATTTGTTTTATCTGGTAATGACCTCAACAAAGATTTGCAAGGATTACCAGCAGAACAGCCAAATGATCTATTTTATATTGTAAAACCTTGCCTTATCTTTATTATATAATACAGCAATAGAGCAATTCAGTGTTTCAGAGCCAAAACTATAATATTTTTTCATTCAAATGTGTGGTACATTTTCTCGGGCCAACAGAATGAATAACTTGTAGACAGCAACAACTCAAATCTATTCCAAGATTAGTAGACCAGCAGCAACAGACAAAAATCAACAGGTCTGTAAAAACTTGGTGAAAAGACAAATACGGTTTATTGGATAAGAATGTGAAGATCTCATATTTACTATTGTATCCCAAGTATTGTATCACAATAGATATCATATTTACTTCTGTTTCCCAAGTACTGTATCAAAATAGATATCATATTTACTACAGTATCCCAAGTACTGTCTCTCAATAGATATCATATTTATTTCTGTATCCCAAGTACTGTATCACAATAGTTTGATGTTCTCTTTAAAATCCAATTGGTTGTACAGCAGATGCCATCTGACTCAAATATTTGCTTATTCCTTGTTTTATCAACATCGAGCTGGTTTGTTTTTATCAACATCGAGCTAGGTTTTGTTTCATCAACATTGAGCTGGTTTTGTTTTATCAACATCGAGCTAGGTTTTGTTTTATCAACATCGAGCTAGGTTTTGTTTTATCAACATCGAGCTAGGTTTTGTTTTATCAACATCGAGCTAGGCTTTGTTTTATCAACATCGAGCTAGGTTTTGCATACTTTTTGTTTTACCAGAAGCACAAAATGAGTAGAAGAGAAGCGAAAGGAGGGGTAGGAAGTGACGGAGGAAGTACTCTCAGTTACAGCAGACTTATTTTTTACTTTTTATGATATTAACATATACTATACTAAAACTACTGCTTTACTGAATTAGAGTGCACTTGCCTGACTGATCAAACAGAGTTATTGAGTAGCACTATCGTTCAACGCTTCAGTCTGAAACTGCCATCGCTAAAGTCGTTTGTGCTGGCAAAATTAAGCATGTTGTCATCTGTGATTGGAGTGTCTCCAAGTGATCAGTGTATCACATCAAAAGATATATTTTGAAAATGCTGCTTTACCCACGTATGTTCTCACTCCGTCCCAACACATTCGATTTCAGGATCAATCTGAATGAATTGGGTATGCCACTGCTGTCTGGAAATCTGTCTGGTCCAGTCTTGTTGTGGAGCAGCTTGTATCGCCCATTGGGCCATGGAAAATCACCAACTGGAGCAAAGAATTTGGGTAGCCAGACAAACTACACAAACTCATGTTTAATACTATTTTTGGTTGAATATTCAAAATAGGTAGGAAGTGAGTTAATATACGCTCAGTAACAAAGATAGTTGTACTTTCAAGGAATCCACAAAATTATTCAGAAGGGCACAGGACAAGTGATCTGATGAACTTGTCTCATTCTAAAGGGATAAACAATGTTGTCCACCTTACCTCAGGGCTTACTGTGTAAGATGATGAATGTAATTCCTCCTGGAAAAAAACAATATCAGAATCATTTGGGATTACATCTGGATAGTTAATATCTAGTATCTAGGCCGTCTGTGAATTAATCTGCTTCCGGATCCATGACAAGTCGTGTACAACTCTTGAGACATTTGGGGATGATCAAGAAATAGCATACTATGACATAATCACCCGTTCTGTGTGTCTCTTTGATTTAGAATACATACTGAAAGAAAATGGAATTACAAGGGCTCTCAGTCAATGTATTATCATCTGTGCGGGTTTGGATTGGAGTTATTTGAGTATTTCACTTCATTGCATGACCTCCTGTTCCTTAGTAGATCATGAATTCTATTCATTATCCAGTCCTTCTGGAGCGCACGCCTTTATAATATTACTCAATTTATATTCTGAAACGGGCTCCTGGGAGACCGATCAGCGCGCAGAAACAACCCCCCCCCCACCACCCGCCCAACCCCACCCCATAACCCAATCACAATATTTAAAGGCCAGCAAAGAGCTTTTTAATGCACGTCGTAGATAACCATTTAAAGTGGATTGCTTTGGTTTAATATGACCTTAACAGGCTGGCAGTCACATGTGAAGAATGAATAAGCTAATAGCGGGCTAGAGAGGGAGAAAGAATGAAATCAAAAAGGCGAATATGAGAGATTCGTTTCAACGGAGAGGTGCACTCCTGACGGGCTGTTGAGGGAGCATGACAGAGAGTCAAAGGAGTGTGAATGAAACAGGACAGGCGATGAATGAAGCTACCGGCTGGCGTCTCTCTTTTCTCCCCTCGCTGAGTATGACCTGCTCTATCATGATAAAAGATAAGACAGGTATAAATGAAACATTTACATTCTTCCATCAGAGGGGAACGTGTCCCAATCTCTTCAAACGGGTTGTGTAGACGTGCGTATTTCAGCGAGGGGGATATCTCCCTGTGGTTTGGATGTTTGGATATTGTGAAAAATGACAACAGTGGGATCCCCACGACAGCTGCTAACTGCGTGTTATCACAACACACACGCGTCACTACTCATTGAACTCAAATAAGTAACCCCGTGCACACCGTGAATCAAGATGTTCATCTGACCGAGAAATGAACTGGAATAAGCTTTTCAAAAAAGCTTTTCTGGAACAACGGAATTCAGCACGGACAGTTAAACTGAGGATGATCGTGATGCTGTACTGTATAGAAGTACATCTTCATATTTTGTCAGATTTGTCACATTGACAACTTATTAGGAGGGTAATGCAAATAGAATTAACTTCAGGGTTGAATTACCAAATCTCTGTCATATACTAACAACCCCCCAAAAAACTTAGAGAAACTCAGTTACCCTTTATACCATTTATGTAGCGACAATACAAAATGCATTTAACAAACACGTTGATATTATTAGTTGATAGAGTCAAGTAGTGTTTCGTCATTGGCTATAGGTGTAGGAAGAGAGACATGTTAACACAGCTGCACAGTCAGCATATATCAGGGTATTCAAATGAGGTTTAAATAAACTCCAGTGTCCTTGACACAAATCCCAATCCATAAGCCAAGGCGTCATTTCATCTTAAATCTGTCCAAAGAAATTGTTCGTTAGATGAAATACGGTGGCCTGCACTGTCTTCATTAGAATACAACGCCGGGTCCCTCTGAACTGACACACTTCAGCATGGTCGCAGTAGGAAAATGATGTATGCATGAAATGTATTCATGCTGCATACCTTGAAATATAAACTTCCTATCCTTTCTATTTTATCTATTTCCGGGTAACAGATGAGAGAGACAGAGAATCATCTGCAACACAATACAATCTGAATGATTGAATACATTGTGCTAAGAGGGGAATTAATGGTATAATAAATGACCTTGGTGATCGGACAAAATAGGCCAGCTCATAAAAGCAATTTGTATGCACTTGATTGATATCTTGCAATGGATTACATTGTCAGATGCTGGTCAGAACTTGTGATTAAGTGTTTAGTGCTAAGTCAATTTTGCTCCCTTTTGAAGATTTTAATTAGTAAATGAACCACTCTTGTGGATGAATGATTGATGTCACAATAAGTCAGTGTGTGTCTGTGTGTGTGTGTGTGTGTGTGTGTGTGTGTGTGCGCGCATGCATGCGTGTGTGTGTGGGTCTGTGTGTCTATGTGTATATATATGTATGTATGTGTATCTGTTGTGTGTGTGTGTGTGTGTGTGTGTGTGTGTGTGTGTGTGTGTGTGTCTGTGCGGAGTGGTACAATCTCTCCACCGCTTTCTGGATGTTGGAGATGATATATTGCTCTCATCTGTAAAAGACATGCTGAATGAGAAACCATTTCATTAGTGTTTCAGAATGTGAAATATAGGGAGCACTCACTCTGTTTAACCAGTAATAATGTCTAATTGGACATATTAAGCACTGGTTTCCTGTCAGAATATGTATAGTGACTTCGCCTTTAGCCTTCTGATGATGTAGTGTAACTGAAGCTCGATAATAATTGCTGTTAAGAGCTAAGGGTTAGGAAATAGCTCTGTGTATGAATTTTAAAATGAGTCTTCAATCACACCCTCAGGATTGTAGCTTTTAATTATTTGTCAGGTTAGTGTAAACCCATTAAGGCAGAAACAGAGGTTAAAGATTAAGACCTCACAAAAGACATTTCTGAGGATGTACTATTGAAGTGTGCAGGAGTTTTTGCTCAGTTGACGGAAAAATGACAATGAGGAGGACAAGGGCATAAGCTGACTACCTGAAGAGATGTCAGTGTCAAGGGTGAAGAGAGTTGTCATGACCTTGAGCTCACCTGTCTAAGGAAATCAACATATGTGCAAAAAGTAAACTTATCAATCCCATGTGCAGGCCTATTACTTTGCCTTGCGCAGCTAAAGTAGAAGTGCAAAAAACGTCCAAAGACAGTGTTAAAGTGCAAAATCTCAAACTTTTATTTTCTGCGTTAGGGAACATTGAATGTGCAAGCCAGCTTTCCTGGAAGCTGATTGTATATTGGCCGAGTATTTATTTAGATTGATTCCCTCATGATGGCGACCCAGTGTTAACTGTCGAACCAGTATAAATCATCTCCTGGGAGTCAAGGCGTTGATATACAAAGTCAGTGACAAATGCTGAATGACCTAATGATGAAAACAATTATTTGGGCTTTTAACTTCTGTATCTGTGCACAATAACAGACCCGTTTTTTTTGTAGTAGGAAATGGAGACAAATAACTGTGCGGGCCTCGGAAACGCCTCCGCTCACACTTTCCCAGATGAACGTCATTTGTATCAGTTTAGCACCAGAGGGCCTTAAACAACATGATGGAGGAGATCTACATCAGCAGCCACTTGGACTGGAGGGAGACTTAAGAGAAAAAGAGGGAAAGAATGGGACAAATGGGAAGAACAAAGGATAGTAGCAATAGCAGAAAGGAAGAAAGAGGACAAGGGGGAGGAGAGAGAGGAAAAAGTGAGAGAAAGAAGGAAGACAGAGAACTGAAGAAGGGACAACAGTGAATTATGCCTTTGTGAGACAGGTAAAGAAGGTACCTGTTTGGGTCAGCAAAAAGAGGACACTGAAACATTTCCTCATTCTAACCCTAAACCACATCAGGAAGCCCAGGTCATTAACCCTGTAAAGGACACACAGAACGGCACAGCGGGGTACGCTTCCAGCATGTCTTAGTTTCATACGGGAGGGGCAATAAGGTACGTTTACGCAAGTATACGTGTATACATGGAGAAACAAGGCACTCGCTGACCCCAGGTCAGGGAAAAAAGCAGAGAGAAAGGAAAAGGAAAAAATAAAAGCAGAGTCAAATCACAAACTCCGGGTAATCAATGACAAGAGAGAGGCGCGCGAGGGAGAGAGACGGAGAAAGCGAGATGCTTTCTTTTTCCGATAAGAGTATGATGCGCGCTATTCCTCCGCTCTCGGCCCGAGGGGAGGGGCTCTGAGGGGTGGCGTCTGAGGCAGAGGATGCTGGTTCACGGAGGGTTCAGCCATTACCCGGGCCCTGCAGCGAGCTGGGGGGCTAACCAGGCTGATCAGCGCGAGCCACACTCTGCGCAGGCTCCAATGATTTTCACATCAAGCGGCCTGATGTACAGCTCCACCGTCCACCAATCGCTCTTCCATATCGATCCGCTCTTAAATGAGCCTTCCCCGCTTTGTACCATGAGCAATAATTAAAAAAGCAGCACATTGATTTTAACTAATATTATGAGAGATCGGGGTGCGCACATGCTCACAAAACAGCCGAGCCCTCCTCTCTGTAACCACCGTGGGCAGGAGAAAAACAAAACGGGCCGGAGGAGAAAGAGAAATGGAGGTTACTTGATTAAACCTGCAACGACCAAGGGGAGAATGTATGCATGCACAACGGACCGTCCTGAACATTTCAGAACGTGTATCATTCGGGGGAGAATATCTTAGCGCGGCGGAGTCTGCGACTCCGGAGATATCGTTTGGGGTAAAACGGCGAAGGCGAGTCAATACGTTTTGACTCTGCCCTTGCAAGTGTTGCATGGCAATTATTTACTGAAAGGCGAGTGAAAAAAAAACTGTGAGGTAATGGGGTTTGTTTATTTATTTCTTCATTAGCATTTGCGCAAATTAAGCACATACACTTGGAAAAGTGTGTCGGTGTGTCTTAGACTAATGCACCATTCGGAAAGCCCCCCGTTGATTTTGATAGGTGGCTGAGGATATTGTCTTGGTGGCAGGAGACAACTTTCAGACTCAGAGGGCAGCTGGGTTTTTGGCTTTAACTTCCTGGCACTGGCTGAATTAGATTATGTCATTCCTAAAGCCCCAGGACCAGTGGAAGTACATCCAAATCTCGGAGAGTAGTTGCTTCCCGAGGTCGATTCACAGACTAGTGGCAGGAAAACACTTAAACAAAGGAGATTCACGATGTGAACACCCACACTCCCTGTAGATTCTGCCTTCATTCTGATTTGATCTGGCTGTGAATCTGGACAGGTGATAGAATGCTTCTGTATATTAGCCAGTAGTCTGTGCATCTTCTCAAGAAAGGCCCAGTTGTGAACTTATTAAGGTGTCAGTGCAGTGTACTTCCACATTTAGAAGTATGGCTGCTCCAGACAGCTAAATACCAAGTCAATGAACATCAGCAAATTTCTCTCATCATGTCACAGTAGGTATGGGGTTCTTTTCTGCATAATGAATTCATTTTTCACTCCATATAAAACACATTTTATCAATCACATATTAATGCTTGTTCACTTAATACTGTGTCAGAGAACCCATATATTTATCCAGTCAGGGAAAATAAAATGTCTGTTCAGTTGTAGATTATTATACTACCATTCAGATACAATTGTGTGGAGGTTGGGCCACTACATTATAAGCTCATTAGAAATGTGTGGACACTATGTAGAATCTTCTAACCTCCTGTTGTGGCTTGTAAGTAGTGGCAGCCAGCCTACTGTGACAACTAACATTAGCAAACCATCATCATCTTCACATAAAAGCACTTTGCATGGGCTCGCTGTTTATTTGAAAATGGTTAAGGTCATTCAAATCCTTCAGCCAAATCTGCCACCCCCACCACGGCCCCTACTAATCAGCCAATCAGGAGCCAAACTCCATTTATTGCATCATGAGTCTCCATAAATCATACAGACTGGCATCATGAGTCTCCATTAATCATACAGACTGGCATCATGAGTCTCCATAAATCATACAGACTGGCATCATGAGTCTCCACTAATCATATAGACTGGCATCAGGAGTCTCAATTTATTGTGTAGAATGGCATCAAGGTCTTCATTAATCATACAGACTGGCATCAAGAATCTCATTTTATTTTGCAAAATGACATCATATGTCTCCATTAATCATACAGACTGGCATCATGAGTCTCCATAAACCATACAGACTGGCATCATGAGTCACCATTAATCATTCAGACTGGCATCATAAGTCTCCACTAATCATATAGACTGGCATCAAGAGTCTCAATTAATTGTGTAGAATGGCATCAAAGTCTTCATTAATCATACAGACTGGCATCAAGAATCTCATTTTATTTAGCAAAATTACTTCATATGTCTCCATTAATCATACAGACTGGCATCGTGAATCTCCATTAATCATACAGACTGGCATAGTGAGTCTCCATTAATCATACAGACTGGCATCATAAGTCTCCATTAATCATACAGACTGGCATTGTAAGTCTCCATTAATCATACAGACTGGCATTGTGAGTCTCCATTAATCATACAGACTGGCATCGTGAGTCTCCATTAATCATACATACTGGCATCATGAGTCTCCATTATTCATACAGACTGGCATCATGAGTGTCCATTAATCATACAGACTGGCATCATATGTCTCCATTAATCAGACAGACTGGCATCAGGAATCTCATTTTATTATGCAAAATGGCATCATAAATCTCCATTAATCATACGGACTGGCATCAAGAATCTCATTATATTGTGCAGAACGACAACTTATGTCTCCATTATATCATACAGACTAGCATTGTGAGTCTCCATTAATCATACAGACTGGCATTTTGAGTCTCCATTAATCATACAGACTGGCATCATAAATCTCCATTAATCAGACAGACTGGCATCAGGAATCTCATTTTATTGTGCAAAATGGCATCATAAGTTTCCATAAATCATACAGACTGGCGCCGTGAGTCTCCATTAATCATACAGACTGGCATCAGGAATCTTATTTCATTGTGCAGAATGGCATCATAAGTCTTCATTAATCATACAGACTGACATTGTGTGTCTCCATTAATCAGACAGACTGGCATCGTGAGTCTCCCTTAATTAATCATACAGACTGGCATCGTGAGTGTCCATTAATCATACAGACTGGCATCATATGTCTCCATTAATCAGACAGACTGGCATCAGGAATCTCATTTTATTGTGCAAAATGGTATCATAAGTCTTCATTAATCATACAGACTGGCATCGTAAGTCTCCATTAATCATACAGACTGGCATCATGAGTCTCCATTATTCATACAGACTGGCATCGTGAGTGTCCATTAATCATACAGACTGGCATCGTAAGTTTCCATGAATCATACAGACTGGCATCGTGAGTTTCCATGAATCATACAGACTGGCATCATAAGTCTCCATTAATCATACAGACTGGCATCAGGAGTCTTAATTCGTTGTGCAGACTGGCATCATGAGCCTCCATTAATTGTACAGTCTGGCATCATGAGTCTCTGTCATACAGACTGGCATCATAAGTCTCCATTAATTGCAAAGACTGGCATCTACAGATGCTGAATAACAAGACAAATCTAGTGGTGATTTGTCTGTGGCATAAAACCACCATGTTTAAAAGGTGTTCAAAACACCTGGAGGCGCCACTGCATCCATTGAATGAATTGCTTTGGCTAAATGTTTCAAAAGATGACAACCAAAAAGCTTTGCTATGAACATTAGTTGGGAGATGTGCATGTGAGGAAAGATGCATGAACAAAAATACCTACTTTTAAATAAATTGGGGTGCTTTTATTATATGGGGCTATTTGATTTCCACTCGTCCTGGGTACTTTGTTAAGGACTTGTCATTTTGATCCATCCATTTGCTAGGCGACAAAATAGCATAAATCAATGTTCCATACTTTCTTTTTGCATACACACAGAGGACCATGATGCTAAGAATCTCCTTGTTCCAGTGTGGGGTCACACCCTGTGGGTTCACAGGAGTTCTTCTCAGTTTACTTTTCCAGACCCTCTCAGGTGTGGGAAAATGCCTCTTTTACAAGCCCAAAGCTATGAAATAGGCAATTACGTTATATGGGTGAAAAGAGGGGACTCTGCTGCAGCCGTTACAAAAAACGTCCTGTTTAGGGCTTTACAATAAGTCACCTTAAAGGGACATTTCGCCCTGGAGGGGTGAGGTATGGCTATCAAAGTAACCTGCAAGTTTACTACAACATTGGAGCCTAACAGTGATTGTGCAGGAGCAGTTCACTTGTAATGAATTCTGATTTAGTGAACATTTGAGAAAGCATGGATTTAGATTTCTATAGATAAAAGTGTGCTAATGTTTGTTTTATTGCTTTGTGGGAATAATGTGAAAGTACAGCCTACACTGTTTAAAATTTGGAGGTTTAAATCGGCAATTGACTTGAGTCACGCGTATAGAAAACTGTACATGTGGGAATTATTGACTAGCAATCTATTGTGAAATGTTTAGCCTATTGTTTTTGTTGTGGTGAATTTGCTGTCTTTTTCTCACTACTGTCTGAAACTGTAGTAAAAGAAATGATGACACCATTCATTGAATGACCAGATTTAATTGAATGTTGGGAAAAATGAATAACCTTGTTGAAACTTTCTACTGGTAAACGTATGGGTTAATTAAGTTACTGTTTAGCCAGGTAACAGCAAAGACCAAACAGCAAAGGTATAGCCCATTAAGTATGTACACAACGTGCTTACAGTAGAACTATATGTCTGAGATGTTGAACCATGTTCATATGTCTTTATATACTAGACAAAATGGTCACATGTAACTCAACAGGTAATATCAGTGTTGAAATTAACTACAACCTTGTTGCTTTGTCAAACACTGAGCTTGACACTGAGCTTGAGATGTGGCAATAACATCCAAGGTATGTCTACAGGAAGGTAAGAACCCAGTAACGACAAATTTAATAACATCATATTTAAATCAGGTATGTGCTTTCTTATTTTTTTAACTTTTTTTACCAGGCTCAAATGGTATCCAGCATATATCCCATATGATGCATTTAAATCTATGTACAATTAAATAGATTGTATGTTTGGAGGAGTTTGGGGTTTGTATTATATTTTATTGAATAATTTGAAATGGAAACGTGTTTGAAATATCCTTTTCAGCTTGAAGGGTTTATTTGAGTTCCCAGTTGTATTTTATATGCCTGAAATCTATTAGATATTTTGGGACTTACTATTACAACTACAATGAGAGACATGGTTTTGACAAAGCTGGTTTTGACAAAAACCTAGGGCAGTTATGACAGTTTACAAACACATTGGCTGCACATGATGTATAATCACTAACCTAGCACTATGAAAGTTAATTTAAGAGTTATTTGACCTAAAGCCATGGTTACCCTTGATGTTTCTTAGAAACAAAGCTGACTTGTTTAGTCAATGAGGGGTGGCATGTAAATATTCTTTATCTGACCCTGAGCATAAAATAAAAGCTGACTGTCTTGGCATATTTTTGTTTCTTCACAATTAATTTTTTTTATCTCAGAAGTTTCAAAACTACAATTGTATACAAGAAAATGATATTTTAATATAATTTGTCAAAATGTATTATGAAAATAAGCTCTAAAAATAATCATCCATGAGATTATAATAGTGTGAGAACATCTTAGTTGAATATTTTTACCTCCACGCAACACTTTCTTGATGCGAATAAATCATTCTAACGCTTGAATTAGGTGGCCCTTTCCTAGTACTAACAAATGACCTTGAGTATAGGCCTCACTTTACCGTGTGAAGTCACACAGAACTCATGTGCCTCGTAATCAGGCCTGAACTGAAAGATTTCATTTTCTCCAATGACACTTTGGCAGACGGAGAGGGACAAAGCTAGCATAATGTCCTCTTGTATCTAGTGTGAACCCTTATTAACGATGCCTCCTTTCCCCCATGTCAATGTTGTAAATACCTTGGAAATGTAAGGTAGTAGGCCCGCGTTGTAAAAGCAGAGATGTTACATTTTCTCCGCACGCTTTCAAGGACTCCCGAGCAGTTGCCAGTGACACACGTGGGGACGGCTTCTGCCGAGGGGCTCGCGGGGGCCTTTTGATTCCGTGTTTGATGTGCCTCCAGCGGTTCCTGGGCTGAGTTGGGCCATCCTGGGAGTCGGCAGAGGAACAGCGTGGCCGTTAAGCTCTCCGTGTGAGGCGGTTCAGACCAAGCCCCAATCCACCCACTCCACCCATAACCCTGGGCATATGGCCCATGAGCGTCGACAGGCATGAAATTACATCAAGGGCGTTTTTTTGTGGATAACTGTCGATACTATCACAAAGACGGCCAGTCTTATTGACGCCTAAGTCAAGGGCTTGCAGCGCGTGTGTATGTGCATGGGTGTGTGTGTACGTGTGTGTGTGTGTGTTTGCATGTGTGTGTGTGGAGTGGGGGGTTGTCCGGGGAAGACTGGCGTGGGGCCTCCAATGTCAAACGGATGCCTGTGAGAGCTGATCCAGAGGGAGCCCAATCTTTATTGATATGAGTAAATTGATATTGATAAGGATTTGAATTGGTATGGATCGTGTTAAGCAGCGCTATAATAGAGAGGTCCTCAAAAGCGATTGCGGTCAGAGAGTCACTTCATTAGCGAAAAGTTTGTGTTTCCTTTGTTTGGCCTGTTGTTTATATTCATCCAGGACTACCACTTGTTATCTATAACTAACGTACCAACAGATGTTGAGAGAACAGCGCGTACCAGTGATTACTATCATGAGCGGTTGCGGGCCTGACCCATGATCTATATTTTTGTTTGTTGTTATTCCTTTAAAACTCCTACTCCTTTAAAAATATTTCAGAAAATGTCACAGGCTGAGCCTGACACGGTTATGTGGAAAGATAGGTTAATTAAAAAAATGTAAGTTGAAAAAAACTTTGAAACATTGGAAGAATTCAAGCATAAACACATTACAAACTGTTATAATAAAAAGAGTGGAAGTTTAAAACTTGAAAAAAAAGTTCAAAAACAGAATCTTACAAAAAAGTCTGTTTGGAATGGACGTAATGTTCGATGGAAAGATAATTATTGAAATTACATTCGGTGGAGCTTCAAACTAGGCCAGGGTCCTGTCATTGAGTTTAACTGACCTTTGGTGATTTCTGTAGTACAGTATGTAGAAGTTAATTAATTCATATCATTGTTTGGTACTATACTGCCATCTGGTGATTGTATCAATGTAGGATTTTAAACTGCATCTACTGAATGTTTTGATTCATAGCATAATTCCAAAAAATCTTTAATAATCAAGATAATTTAGAAAACAATATCACTATTTAATGATTTTGACACACAATTTAGATGATTTTGCTGTTACAATACTGTAAACAGCAAACACGCCAAACTATTACCGTAAAATGAATAATACATGTCTCGGATTTGGGAATTATTATCAGTGATTCATGCACTATCATACACATCCATTTGTTAATTCTGCATTGGAATATATTGAATAACAGGCAATGGTATTAGCATAATGGAACTCTAATGCCCCACAATGCCAGGAACTCCACCAATAGAATGTGCCCCACAGGATTACTGTATGGTGTTCCTGTTAATATTGTTTTTCTTCGAAAATGTTTTTTTAGAAGGAGACAGAGAAGCTCATAATGGGCTGGGAGATGTCTGTAATGATGATCAAGAGGATGAGCACATTACAGCTCAAATACAATCTAATTAATGGCTATAAAAATTAAGAAT
The DNA here is from genome assembly GCA_016801105.1 of Esox niger. Classification (NCBI taxonomy): domain Eukaryota; kingdom Metazoa; phylum Chordata; class Actinopteri; order Esociformes; family Esocidae; genus Esox; species Esox niger. Next base: position 128,960 of record JACXGJ010000218.1, on the reverse strand, counting down.
GAGTTTCAATTAAAGCTTTCAGAGACATGCTGACCAAGACTTTGGCCTCGCTTAATTTCCTTCATAAAAGGGTTTGGAAGGAAATGTCATGTTAATGGTCGTCTTTCGCTTATAAAACCCCCCAGCACTATTCACTGCCATAAGACACAATAGAACTCACAGATATATAAACCTGAATAAGAATCAGACAGATGCACTTTGCTCTTGGCTAGGAAAAACATCTACCTTTAATTTGAACTTTGTCAGTAAGAGGATCTGTAAAAATCATTCAATCGTGTATTTCTTTTTTAATGATTTTATATTGAACATCATTTCAGAGCCATAAATTATTATTTTGTTTCACGTTATATGAGCTAGTATTATATCAAGTGTGTAACCTTTACATATTTAAGCTAGGTGCCAAATGGTTTAGGATGTTTTCAAGTACACACAACTCATTCTTGGGCTCTTGTCTTTCCGTCTCACCAGTCGCTCTCTCTCGGGGATTGCACAACTTGACATGGCAAATATGGCTTCTCTTTACTCAGCTAATGGTGGATAATTACATCCTAATTCATGTGTCACTCTGCATTTATGCACAATTCATGTAGGTGTGTGTTTAAGGGCTCTGTGGCCTGACCAGCTCTATCAAACCATGTAATAATTATTCCTAAATGTTTTGTAAAACAACTAAATTTCAGGTAGGCCCCAACAAGTTATTTTTCTTCCAGTCAAAACTGGACTTCCAGTTATCTGGACTGCATGTAACCAATATATTATGGTCAACTGTCAGCAATGATTTTGTTGCTCTATCACAGCCAAGCTCTTGTGCAATAGCTAATTGTTCAATGTAGCGTAGATAGAGCACAGCAATTGCTTAGCATAGGATGTGGGTTCAATTCCCACTGGTACCCAGTACAAAAAATAAGGAAAATGTATGAAAAAGTATGCACTCACCCCTGTATGTTCCTAACTAAGACCCTCACTCTCATAAGAAGTGAAAATAAACCTTTACTTTCTCCACTTTTTGCTCTCTAATAGATGGAATCTTTAATAGATTTTTTTTGTGCCATCAGTGTAATCCATAAAAATCTAAAATGAAATATGTTCTGTACATAAGCATTTAAGACCCTTTATTCACTATTTACAAGTGCCTTTGGCAGTGATCGCAGCTTCGAGTAGCCATTGAGTTCTTTATCATCTCCCCGACCAAGGCCCATCTTGCCAGGTTATTTCCTTTTGGCTGGATGGCCAACTATGCGAAATCTTGGTGGTTCCAAACTTTTTCAATTTCTCAGGATCCATCCACTGTACTCCTGGGAACTTTCGATGCTTCAGCAATTTTTATATAGCCTTCCCCAAACACTTTTCCGATTTTGGCTAGGGTTTTGCTCTGACATGCACTGTGATGTGTGGGATCTAATAAAGTCAGTTGTGTGCCTTTCTAAATCATGTCCATTCACTTGCCAGCCTATCCATGTTTTGGATGTAGTCAGATTCTGCAAACCATTACATAAGGCAACAAGGGATATTCTCCTACTCAAAAAACCCAACTCACATACTCACCCTGATACCTGGTTCCAGTGGCACACCCCGGCTGCTCTGACCCATGTGGTTTGCATTGGCCCAGTGTCTCCCAAGGCTGGGGGCCAATCCCTCTAGTCAATGAACTGGGATTACGTCACTGGAAGAGCCTCATTACTTGTGAATGGGCTCTTTCCTGCTTTGCCATGCTGAAGCATTTTCAACCTAAGATTCAACATGGGAAAACAAATAGATGTGGACCTATCTGCATCCCTCCAGTCTGTTTTTATTTTAATGCAAGCGATCTCAACCCTTCTTCACCATCTGTTCAACCAGGTCTGAAGTCCCTTTTTCTGAATGTGTGGTTTGATGATATTTTAGTCACATTTGTTGATTGATTTACAGTTGAGAATGCTGCATGAAATAAAAAAAGAGATTTTTTGATCGATAAAAAATGAACGATAAAAAAATAGTGTTCCCATAATGTGCACAGAGCATATGTGCTGTTGTTGACAGAATGGCTAACTGCCTCCCAACAAAACTCCCATTAGCTTACATTACCACCTGGTAACATCCTAGTCACACCAGACCCCAAGAAAATCACAAACATACACACGCAGGCACACACACACGCACAAACACACACACACACACACACACACACACACACACACAAACGCACACAAGCTGTACTTTAAAGATATCAGCCGTTATCCCCATCCAGCATCAGTCCCCAGGCGCTATGCTAACAGCCTCCTCTACAAGCCAATTTACAAGGATTCTGGTCATGTTTACATTAGCCCTCTCTCAGTGCATGAAAAGAGCAGAGCCACGGCGCAGAATAGAAATGAGCAAATATGAATAATTCAATCTTCCTCGCGGCCATTAACACATTTCCCTTGAATAAAGTGATAATAGGTTATCATCTGTGAAATGGAAATTGCATAACTGAGACGGCTGAGGAGCGTCTCCGGTTACACCAGAGGAAATTAATTTCACAGCACATCTGCTCCGCAAAAGCCCTGACTCTAAGTATGAGAAAATGTAGTCGTTCGGTTCTGCTGCCTTTCTAATTAGATTAGCGGGCTTATTTGAAGGCGGGAATCTTTAGTCTAGTCAAAGGAATTAGTGTTCCCTATTACAGATACCTAATATTTATAATAATGAAATGACTTCACCAATTAAGGAGGGTTAAAAATGCATTACGTTATCTTATTATATTGCCCATGCATGTTATGGCACTAAAAGGTGCAAGTCTGCGCAATGCTTCGGGTTAGGTATTAATAGAGGGCTGTTCTCTTCTCAATAAACACGCTGTAATAGGCTAATAGCCTATGTGGTATTTTAGCGGGAAATTCCCTCTTTCAGACCTTTTCCCAAAGTGGTAGATTTAGCCTGAGGAGCAATCAAAAGTTTAATGGGGGGGGGGAACCAGCAAGCCTTCCCATAGCTCTTGTAGAGAAAGATAAAAGGGAGAAAACAAATCAATTTTGAAATTGAAAACGCCGGCTTTAAGGGATAAGTAACTGACAGCAGTGTAAACAGTTATGAAGTTGATGTTTATCAGCGGTAAGAAGGGTCAGCTATGGCGGGAGGAGACGGGTGAGGAAAAAAAGACCAAACGAGCTAAACCTCTGAGGGAAAGGTGACGTGGTGCCCCGTTAACTTTTTCCTTTCATCCATTTCTATCATTTTTGTTTTGTTGTTTACCTGTGGACAGCTGTAGATGATAAGAGATTGAAGGGGCCTGTATCTGAAATGGGGATCAGCAATCCCTCAGGTGTGAGATGCGGCTCGGTCCTCAGAGTGGCCTGGGAAACTCTACAGAAGAAGCAGAGTAGGTTTGCAGGGTCTTTCAGCTTAACCCTATTCTTTGTTAATGGGAACTTGCTAGCGCAATGTGACAATTTAGGACTCATAGAGGTAGCTGGCTAGAAAGGCCCTCCTGCAGTACTTGGCAAATACTGTAAGAGCATAATCTATAGCGTTTGTCCCAATCCTGTTTGAGATGTTTCATATCAGGGTCTTGTGAAAGCGAATGAATTGTACCAAAGGTCTGCTTACGAAGACAGTTGATAAGAAACATGTTTAACACAAAAAAATTTCAGCTACTGAATAAATGCAGACAACAGAAAGCATTCCTTTTGACGATATACCTTCATAAAAAATGACTATTTGTTCCATTGAAGGAACAATGAACCAATAATGGATACCAGAGCAGAGTCAAGTGGTTTCTCCTCCCCTGCTTCGGATCCTTTGGACTGGGAGGGCAGTTGTATTATAATCCAGTGAATTAAGCTCAGTGCCCTGACAGTAGAACCCAATTCACTGCTCCTAATTGTGCAATCCCATTACTTTACTGCAGGAGAGACAACCATCTCCTCAGGGTTCTCCATCAAAACCATTAAGGGCATTCAGTTCCAGAGTTTCATCAACCATGGCAGGTAAATATTTAGCCTGTTTCAGGGGAGCAAATAACCCATCCAAGGTCAAACGCCTACGCTAGTCTAGTCTACTGGCGGTGCTTCAGTCTTTTCAGACATAAGAAAGACACTGATAAAAGTTCACTAACATTTCTTTCGCCACGGCATTTTGTTCCATGGTTAAAAGTATGAAGTTATCGTAGTGTTCGACAACTGTTGTGGCCAGACATTCAGAATAATTTGATGTATAAAAAGCGAAAATGAGTTATCCTTTAGACAAAAGCTTTCAGTTTTATATCATTCAAAGACATCAGGTTACATCAGGTTCCAGCAAGGGACCAGAAGAAGTTTGTCAGCCTATTTGCAGTTAACACCAAAAGGCATCTTGAAAACACTGACTTCCAAACATGTCATTTATCAAACCATCTGTTATGTCAAAGAAATGCTTTTATAGGAAAATAAATAATCATAATTGAAGTTTTTATCTCTTCCATTATTTCCTACCATAACCTCTGTCAACAACATCAAAATGCCTTTTTGAGGCGAATTCCGGAGTGTAGCATCAGACCAGCCGCGCCTGCCTCCGAGATATGATGCGCGGGATAAGAAGTAAGTGAGTTATTTGGAATAGTGTCAACAGGAGACTTTGTAGCTTTGAAGTAATAAATCATAAAAAACTGCTCTGTTTGTAAACATAGATAAGGGAGTTAGGAATCAAATCAATTTAAGTTTCTGTACACAAGGCCCCAGTGTGCCTGGCAAACAGAGTGTATCAAATCATTTCATTGTGAAGCCACTGTAAATTGATTATTCTGGTGGTGATGGGAGGCATCTACCTCCATTAACCCTTCACCTTCTGCACTGTCTACTAGAACCAACACTAAGGAATCTAAGGAACAAATTTCAAGAAATCTTTAAGAGCAAAAGCAACATTTTGAATAAGTCTATATTTACTGAGCTATTCAAGAAGATGTTCTAAACTCTGTACTACTTCCAAAAGTTATATTATTTTTATTCTCATTATTTGTTTCCTAGCAAATTCAAGCAGGAACCTACAAATAAGAATTTTGTTTAACATGATTTTTATATTTTAGGATTTAACTGAGTGCAATTAATATGAGAAATGTGAGTTAAATATCTTGCTCAAAGATGCAGCAACCGATTTTTCAACTTGTTTGGTCGGGGATTTAAAACAGCAACCTTTTGGTTACTTTCCTGGCACTTAAGAACTTGGGCCATCGGCTTCCTGTTTGCAGTGTGTATCACAGGCAAATACATTGTTCAAATCTGGGGCTAATACCTGAAAATCCGGAAAAATTATTCTCTTTAGTTTCATGGTACTTTTAGCCACCTGCATGATTTGACAAGGCTCATTTAAAGAAAATAGTCAATGAACGTTCATATGAGTAAATTGTTCCTAATGCTCAGCACACATACATTCAGACGGAATATCATTGGATCGTGTTAAAACAATTTCAATTACACACACAAATATTTATATATATATATATATATATATATATATATATATACAGTGTGGGAATAAAGTATTTGATCCCCTGCTTATTTTGTATGCTTGCCCACTGACGAATAAATTATCTGTCTATTATTTTAATTGTGGATTTATTTGAACAGAGCATAACAACAAAAATATCCAGATAAACGCATGTCAATAAAGTTATAACTTGATTTGCATTTTAAATTAGTATTTGATCCCTTCTCAATCAGAAAGATATATATATATATTCATACAGAACATATTTCAGTGGAAACAATCATGCATACGTTTAAGTTGTCCTCAGAGACCCAGTTTAAAAGTTGGTTTATTTTTGGCCAACACGTGCAATGAGATTTATATTTAAGAACTTGTCATGAGACGGGCTGTTTGTCTTGCTGCTCTATTGGTGAAAGGCGATTCATCACTGAGCTAGAAGTGTCAGCATTAAATTATCCTTGCTATTATGACAGCAACATTATTCATCTGGACTGTGGCCAGACGAACACAGGCCTTCTCGACCGTAACCATCTCCCTGGTCCCTATTGATTTCTCTTCCCTCCATTACCAAAAACAGGGGCTATCTGCATGACACCGGTACACCACGCATGTTGATGATGCTCCTGTCCGCGATGCCGCTCCTTATATCAGAGAGAAGGAGCAAGAGAGAGGGGGATGAGACGGACGAGAGAAGAGATAAAGAAGCACTGTACTGGAACTCTCCAGAGAGAGGCGGTATAATGAAGTGCTGGATAGGTTGAAAACGCACAACAGAAAAGGGCTCCCACAACAGACAAGTGCTCTGAATATCTCTCTTTTATTCTCCCTTAAGCAAATCTACTTATCTCTCGCCGGCGGTGTTTTCGATAAGGGCCGAATGAGGTCCATGGAGCCACGGCTGGATTTAGATGTTGTTTAAGCCAATATCCAGATAGCTCAAACATACACTTTGTATGATCTGAAGGCTGGTATGTGTGCCTGTCTTTTCTCCAGTGGAGCGTGCACTCGAAGTGGTTAGGAGGAAAACAAACCACAGAGGTGTCTGCATTGTAAATCCCTCATTTCTGTGCCCTTGCCTCCACGCATCAAACGTGCCACAAGACATTACTTGAATAATGCCTGAAGGTGCAACGCCACTGATGGTGTGTGTCCCCCCCCCCACACCCATTCAATTTAAAACACATCAAATCCCCTCTAATTCCAAATTTCAGGGCTTTAAATTGCTCTGGGCTCTGAAACGTAAGCAGCGACTTCAACTTTGTTTCTATAACTTTTCTTCCATCTAATTGTATTTTAATATTAACATTGACGTTTTCAACGGGACAGAGATGGACACCTAGAGGCCCCTGTATCACTCTAAATGCCCCGTCAGTAGAACGATCTTGAGACTAATACTGTCGAGGAATCTTTGAACACCGCTTCATTAGAGAAGCTGAACTGTATGAGGGATATCACATAACATGGCAGATGTCCGAGACATGAAATTCACTTAGTTCACATTAGTATAAACGGCGTGACCTGGTCTATACAACACCCTCATCAAGCATATTCCATAGATCCATTGGACTTCATTCCTTTCATCCCAACATTAGTGGCTGGATAACATTTGAGCACAAGAATCTGAGATACCTTCTTTGGATGTACTTCTTCCAATGTACAGGTCTGAAAATGGGAATGTAGAATCCGCACGGTTCATCGAAGTCGGCTTGAATGCATATTTGGTTGAAAATTACAAAGAAAGGTCTATCTTTCAATCATTCTATGTACTGTAATCTAACACATCCAGTTTGGGGTTATTCAGATCATCACAAAGTCTTATGCTGTGTTGAAGGCTTAACATATCACATGTAGAAATTATAACACAACGGAATGAGCATTTTTTATTATATAAAATGACAGTGCAGTTAAACATGATCCTGAATAAACAGCAATTCATTAATATTGCAATACTTGAATATGATGTTATCATTCTCAGGTATGCTGTAGGCTCTAAAACAGTTCCTGATTCATCAGCTTAACATATTTGGTGGTTGTTGTTTTGTCTCGAAAACAGAGCGGATTTAGACTTCTTAAAACAATGTTATTTAGCGTACCCAGTTCAGCCAGGAAACCTGAGTGATTATTGGTCAATGATGCATCAGCTGATGTCAGATGGCTCCAATCACAATGTAATATTTATATCTGATTTAAAATGGCAAATTACTTATTCTGAAATGCTGATGGTCCTACTAGCATGTGGGTCAGATCCACCACCACCCCTGGCTCCGCCTGATTGGTTCTGCGTTTCCCTTGTGAGGGGGTTTGGTACGGCACACCTTGCTCATTGCCTATGGGGATTGTTATTAGTAATATTACAGTGAAGGTATTTTTGTAGTATCATATAGACAATCATGTGATGGCAATAAGTTACCCCAGAGGAGCAGAACCTAATGTCAAGACATGCCGTATATAAGTTCTCCCATAAATAGTTAACTAATACATGGTGTTTTCTGTCTGAAATGTAGTTAATAGTAAGTTGCTACAATGAAATTGTTTTTTACAGTTAGTTCTTGCTCATATTTTCCTAATTATGTTGAAGCATCAAGATTCGAATAAACATGGTGTGATAGCAGCCTGAATTCACCTACATTTCAAATGTGCATGACTGGAGAGTAATGCTGAGAATAGTGGTTTTTGTATCAGTGTCATCTAAGTGTGGCCTGAGCTGGGACAATGTAACTCAAGACTGGGTCGATGTATAGATCCACTGGTCTGAAGCAAGTAGGAGATCCCTCAGATAATTCTCCATGAGTACTTGAGCTCCACCACCTCTAAGCTGTCTTGGAAAGAAGGAAAAAATGAGGGAGGCAACAGTTTTGGGCTGTAAGAACTAGAAGTTGATAGGCAAATGTCAAAGTGCATATGAAGACACACGGTAGTTTGTTAGCCACCAAAGTTTTCAGCAAAATAATTTCCAATATATTTGATGAATCTAATCACATCACTTGTAAAACTGCAGGAATGCAATCAAATTTTGTTGGTAAAGTTATCTCATGACCATCACAGACCTCAAACAACACGTGACTGTGAGATTCAACCAATCCAAATTTCTGTTAACCTTTGAGTATTAGCACCTGCTTAAAGTTTTCAGAGTAATGGGGATGAAGACACATCAGTTGAAACAATTACATAACCCAAACTATTCATGGTATTTCAATAAATTTCAATACCAGAAAAGTACCACTTTATAAGTATAAAAAAGCACAGGCTTTGTTCCATGCTGTGCATTCTCTACAGAAGCAAGCATGTTGGTCCTTGAGTCTCTCTGCTCTCCTCTGCCTTGCGCCTTAGCTCGTCTTATCGCTACACCGTGAAAATCTCCAATCTCGGACTAACGTAATTTTTGTCCGTGTAGCTTTTATGTGGCCCTGCACCCTCCGAGTATCAAACCACCCTCCTCTGAATCGTCTTCAATACTTCACTTATTCAGGCTGGAACAGAACAATAATTTCACTCAGTCACACATTCCTTTGTTATAAAGGTTTATTAAATTCCACACCCAAGTAGGTCACACATGTACTCCCCATATTAAAATGTATCGTTTTATGCTTGGTTCTGTGTACAGTGCCAAATCCATTTTATTCATTTATTCCACCACTGTAGGTCCAATCAGATGTATTACTATTACTAAATCATTCGATTCAATTTCCTAGGCTAAAATCAATCGTTTTCCATATAAATGTTCTTCCAACTGCTTCTCCCCTCAGTTTTGTGATGTCCGATTCATGTTCTTCACAACAGGTTCGAGAGAGTCAATGTTTGAGTATCGTGTCCTCCAATGCACATCTTGCAAAGCTGTTCTGCATTATAACTTACTGGACTAAAAAACATATGTTTTATCAAGTATTTTCATGTTGTTTTCAGGTTAATAATCGAACCAGCTTTTTGTTCTTCTAAACTAGCTAAAGTTGTATAAGATAATCCCGCTTGGTTTTAGATAATATGCCTTGAGTATCAAGTAATTTGTCTTGTTCCTTTGACAGATGATTTCACTTATTTCAAGAAAATATCTCCTCAAATATAGTTACATTTTCTTATTTCCTTACAGTTTTTTTTTAATAGTGTACTCAATCAACTAGGAAGTAAATGTCTGCACACACGCTAGAGGAGAGAACATGACCAGATCAACAACCACTATTGATCTTGCAGCCTCTTGACTTACCACAAGGAGTCACTAGAGAGTGAGGAGACAAGGCAGCGCCCTCTAACATCCAAACTCCCCGTGGCACTACAGGTGGCACTAAATCAATGGCACTGTGCTGCTCAATGACTTTTCGAGGCAGTTTGAGACATTGGGGACTTTGGAGTACAAAGTCCACAATGTCCCAAAAAAAGCATAGTTTTAAATACATAGCAGCACCCAGTGAATAGCATTTCAAAAAGGTCTTATATCTTCTCAGGCCTATTCTTCAGCTCACCTTGCTTTCATCATCCATATGACAATGAACTCCAGCAAAGGACAAATTGAAAAAAAATCTATTTCAAACAATTACCGGAAAAGATGAATTATATTCCACAATATGGGAACAAGGCGAGCAATAAAGCCCCTGTGATACAGAAGTAGAGGAGGATAACAAACAAGTGGTTGAGATTTGCTACCTTTCACCAACCCTCTTAAGTGGTAATGGGATAACCCTGGACACGTCAGGAGCCTATCAAACTGCCCCTCACATTCGACCCCTGGGTGAGACAGGAAAGGCCTGCTTTGTTTGCAGCAATTGGGTCCTGTGTGCAGGGCCATAATGAAGTGACCTGAAATAATGGAAAGCCCAGGGCCCCGCTCGGATGATTTTTGCCGGGATAAGAGCAGGGATCCTGATTCAGAGTCACAGTTCATTTCATTTTTCGCCTCTGATGAGATCTCCTCCGTTATCTGATAAAATTGAACAGCCATTACCGGCGAGGGCTCTGCGGGCCGGCCAAGCGGTAAAGCGCTGCCGACGGCTCCCTAACAGGAATCCTATACACTCCACTTTGTCAGCAGTTTTGAATTCATCGTTGCTGGGGGTTGAACGAGATGATAGGAATAATCTCCACCCAACCAAGATTGACACTTCATTTCAGAAATCAATATTTACAATTTACTTCTTTCAAAGTTCATTCTGAGAGAAGATTCCATATTATCCCTTTCCAAATAAGCTGATCATATCTTGCTTCAGCCCTGGAATGAGTTTTCCCAAAATGTGAATTTTTTGGTAAAAATCAATGTTGCCATTGTGCGCTTTAATCTGCCCTCTGATGACAGTAAATCTTTATCTTTTTATAGGCAAACGGCTGTGGGGCGCTGACACCATTTCCTCCCAGAACAAAGCCCCTGGCCCCGCCTGGACTCTGGTAGATACATGGAGCCCTAATGTGACTGGACACGCCACCGACGGGTCATTAATCAGACACTGTGACAGCCACCTCTTCCCGTTCAGTCCTGCTCCAGACAGGAGCCTGCTCTGCTCCATACCCACATCGAGGCATAGGAGCAGAGGAGTGCAAGGAGGTTGGAGATCAGGGGGAAGGCTGTGTGGGGGACTGACTGGGAGGGACAGTAGGGATGTTGCGGTGTATAGAGAACAAGGGAAGATATTGGAGATTTGGTAATGCCCATATCCCCTTCATTACACTTCTAAAACAATGTCAGGCATCAACTGCAGAATGAAACCATCTCTGGGCTTTTCACTTAATTTCCAATTTCTACTAATCTATTACATATGATGGTTTTACATCCATCTGTAGCGTTAAAAAATAATAATAATATGGAAAACACTAGCCATTCATGCTATTTCCTGTACAATCAAAATCTAAAAACTTTGCTTAAAGCAAAGTAAGTGAAACCATGTCATGTTTGCCGGGGATTTGTGTCCTGGCCATGTCGTACTGTCTTGAGCCAAGGGGTCCAGAATAGGGAGCAAATTGGCACAACACTGGTCGGTCGAGGGGGGTGGGTAGTCGGCAGAACTGCCCTGTCACATCACTCTCTAGCATCTCCTTGTGTTAAGGTCGGGCTACAGCGAAGTACATTTTGGAGAAGTTGGGGAATGTGTTACCTCAGCACGTGTATACAAGCCAAATACTTCTGGGCTCAGGAAGTGAGAAGTAGTTGGAGGAAGCATATTTTGATAATCAGAATCAGAAAGAGTTTCATTGCCAAGTACATTTCACAGCAAACTAGGAATTTGTTTGGGTTGGTTGTTGTAGCAATTTGATACAATAGAGATGACAATAAAGAATAGTGGACTGAGCTTTAAAAAAGTTGACTAATTTTTATTAATTAATGCAAGGTGCAAGAAATGTCCAGTTGAGGGTTGTGTGTATGTGGGGAGGGGTTATAGACATGTCCAGTTGAGGGTCGTGTGTTTATGTGGGGAGGGGTTATAGATTTGTCCGTTTGAGGGTTGTGTGTGTATGTGGGGAGGGGTTATAGATTTGTTCAGTTGATGGTTGTGTGTGTATGTGGCAAGGGGTTATAGATTTTTCCAGTTGAGGGTTGTGTATTTATATGGGGAGGGGTTATAGATTTGTCCGTTTGAGGGTTGTGTGTGTATGTGGGGAGGGGTTATAGATTTGTCTAGTTGAGGGTTGTGTTTTCATGTGGGGAGGTGTTATAGATTTGTCTAATTGAGGATTGTGTGTTTATGTTGCGAGGGATTATAGATTTGTCTAGTTGAGGGTTGTCTGTGCATGTGGAGAGCGGTCTGCATATGCTGTGAAGATATTGTGATGGATAGTCAGAAGTGAGAATTGGAGGAGAGAAAAAAGTATTTCAAGGTAAACAATGTGTCAGAAATGCTCAAGGTACTAAATTTAAATAGGAGGAATAAAATAGAAATAGTAGTACATCTCAAAACGTATAATGGATTATTTCCATACTTTTATACGTAATTGAACCTCTGCAATGTAAACATTTTTTTAAATCCCTTCAAAGCTTGTGTGCATCATAACATATTCAAAAATGTTTTATTCTTAGGAATGGGAGTGTAAAAACATATTTGTCCATAACAACCAGTTTTGCAAGAAAACATGTGTGGGAAGGTGTTCCTGACATTACATTTGATTCCACGGAACAAGTGAAAGACGCCGGTCAATAAAATAACATCAGCTTGTGTCCTAGAGTCTCAGTTATCATTTGCTTTGTTTTTTGCTTCCACGGTTTGGGTTTTCCGATAATTTGGTTAAATTTTCTTACTGGAGCCTCTTATTCTGATAACAGGCAGTGTGCAAATGCATCAGCAGATGTTTTAAAGGCACAGTGCATGAAGCAGGACATTTCTATCCCTAACACAGAGTGAATTACTGTTAGTCTATTAGAAATGCCAACACAGTCTCTCCAGAGTCCGAGTATGTCAATAAGAACTATAGGATTATTATGTCATAGTATGTTCAAAATGAATGACTATGTTGTATGTCAATGATTGCATAGTGTCATAATTTTAGACTGATATGAATGGGGCATTAAGAAGATAGACATAGAAAATATCCTTTCACATTCAATTTATGTGTTTGAAAGTCATGTCGGAACATGTTGTCACTCATTAATTAACATCACATCACAATAAAGTTGATCACACAAATTACTTGTACAGTCAAAGTACAGTCAAATATTTTTCCCCAAATAAAAGCAATTGTAACTAAGTGCTTTGTTAACTCTTCTTATCAGTCAACATTAAAGGAGTTTTATAGTTCTTTATTTGCAATGAAATGTCTTTAAAACAGTTCTTTCATACATTCAAAGCATTTACAAACAGGCCTCATCTATCATAACAGATAAGGAAACAACACCGGCCCTGGACTAGAAACTAAAACAAGAGCCACTTTATCTGCAATTATGTCCCATTACTTCTAGAAAGCTCTTGACCATATCAGATAGTATTATGCAATTCCAGGGATGAACTGCAAATTTGAATTACTAATTAAATCCTGTCTTATGTTTCTGCCATTAGGATGCTCCCATAACTCTCTGGAGGATTCTGCCTTCGGTATATCCTTAATGAAATCTAAACTATCATCATCAAGATAAGAAATGCCTTATCAAAATAATGAGTTCATAATCTGTTTAAGTGCAGATAACACAATTATCAGCCTCTGTCATTGCAATTTTAATTGGAGTCTCTGTAATTTTGTATTATGCAGTCCATTACTCCATCCATTGAACTCCTAGAGCAAGTCCCAGACTGACCGGGCAGGGCCAATTAAGGCCGTTCCATGATGGGACGGAGAGGGCGGTCACCAGGGAGCAGACTCATACTGCAATCAGTGGACCATCCCAAGCCTGTTAAACAGGTCCTTACAAGATAAAGACCTTGTTCTACGACACAAAGTCGCCCTTGCCCCCTCTTTCTCTAAATCGTGTTATTCCTGGGAATTTACTGTCTAACTGTCTGTCTGCCTGTTTCTGATAGTCTTCTTCTCTGTGCCTGTAGATCTGATGGGCCATGTGTCTGTCTCTGTGTCTGTAGATCTGACGGGCCGTGTGTCTGTCTCTGTGTCTGTAGATCAGACAGGCCATGTGTTTGTCTCTGTGTCTGTGGATCTGACGGGCCGTGTGTCTGTCTCTGTGCCTGTAGATCTGAAGGGCCGTGTGTCTGTCTCTGTGTCTGTAGATCTGACAGGCCGTGTGTCTGTTTCTGTGCCTATAGATCTGACGGGCCGTGTGTCTGTCTCTGTAGATCTGACGGGCCGTGTGTCTGTCTCTGTGTCTGTAGTTCTGACGGGCCGTGTGTCTGTCTCTGTGCCTGCAGATCTGACGGGCCGTGTGTCTGTCTCTGTGTCTGTAGATCTGACGGGCCGTGTGTCTGTCTCTGTGTCTGTGGATCTGACGGGCCGTGTGTCTGTCTCTGTGTCTGTTCCTCCCAGTTTTAGCAGGGTTGATTCTAGACATAAGCAGTTACTTACGGCCCCCAACCGCTAAGGGGCCCCCAACCATTAAGTGAGAGGGGGCAAAAAATCAAATTTTGCTGAAGGCCCACAAAAGACTAGAGCCAGTCATTAACTATTACTGAGTGTTAGTAAAGGTGCGGTATTATGAGTGTGGGGGAGGGCGTTAATATTAAATACACAGCTTTCAAGACCAGTTGCTGCAGTTTTATTGACGAGTGACACAAAGTCAAAGTTGGGATGAAAACCTTTGCAGTTTGCTATAAAGTGCCATCTCAGTGCTAAGGCCTCTTGTTTTTCATCTCTCTCCTGCTCTCTCTCTCTCTCTCTTTTTCTGTCCCTCTCCCGCCATCTCAATTCAGTTCCTTTGGAACATGTTTAGGCAGCTATAGTGATACATTACAACAATTAACCGGTAAAACAATGGGGCAATTTTGAAAACGTTTTGCAAGAAAAGAAAAGAAATAATCATCAAATAAGAAATGTATATTCTGGTCACAGTTGTTTCTTTTTTATAATGACTGGCCAGGAAATATTTAACTGTGAGGGCTACTGTCTATGTATTTAAATATTATTTAAATTTCCTAGCCATACAAAAAGACTAGAGAGATAACATAGTCAGAGAATGTAAAGCACATTCGAATTGGAGGGTAAAGTTTATTCAGTGTCTTTCCAACTGCAAAATATGTTGTGCCTCTTGACTGTTAGTGACTGCATGGCTATGTTGAAGCGGCCAGATAAATCTCGAGCCAGACCAAGGTAAATATTTTTTTCTCCTAGAGTGAAATTATATCTCTTTCTCTCTCTCCCCACATTTCTGTTGTGGGACGTAGTAAAAGGATCATAAGGGCCATTAACCCAGATCATCACAGGCCATCCCCTCAGAGCTATACTTTGATGTTATTACATAAGAAATAACCAATCAGAACTGTGGCTTCACTGAAAACCGTAACGTGATTTGTGGCTAAGTGTTGCAGCCCACTGAAGATGTGCATTATCCAATTTTCCAGAGGTTCTTGGGATCGAGGTGATGTTCCAAATCATCTTATGGGAACGGCTAATTCACTTTCAATTGATCACAGTTTGAGGGAATGCTCTTTCGTGGAGGTTTGTCAGAGGCCCGAGGACAGAGAAGGCAAATGTGCACCTCAGCGATAAAGAACATCATACAAAAAGAGTGAATTAATGTATAAAGATACATTTCTTACTGTTGGCTCCATTGGTTTCCAACATCAGCATCATTCCACACTTGCGAGCATCCAGAATCAGGCCGAGCAAGCACTCTATCAAAGACCCACTTCACCAGAGGCCCCAGTGGATAATATAAAATACTGCACTTCTCCTTATTGACTGAGTGGAATGAAATAATCTATGATGCATGAACAAGTCCTAAATGAAATAATAATATCCTTAGCGGTGAAAAACGGATTGGCGGTACAGTAATTGAGCAGATTTATTTTGCGCCTGTGGAAAATGGCAGGGAGGGGGGCCACCCGCGTTTGTCTGGAAAAAAAACGCCCAGCGATTTTATTTAATCTCATATTGGAGGAATTATTGGCTGGTAATCCATTGTTAAACATCATTTAGAGTGATGGATGGAGAGCGTCAGGCTTTTCCCTGCGTAATCAATTCATATCTCATTAGCACGTATTATTTATGATTCTAATAATGTCTCCCTGCGGGGAGCAAGCTGGGGGAGGGCACGCATACTGGAGGCCTCAGCTGTTGCCCAAACTAAGTGTGTCATACTTTAGCATATGACTTAATAACTGCATATATAAAAACACTTTTGCCAGCGCTATTGATTTGTTTTAGCCCATTCCAGAAATGAATGGAGAAGGTAAAGATTTAATGGAACATACTGAACTCCACTCATACACACAGGGAGAATAACTCAGCCGATGGGGGATGGAGAAAAATTGCCAGCCTATATCCAGGGGAAATATAGGTAACTCATATCCCCACAGTAAATACTTTACTGAAGCACTAAATAGGTGTAAAATTGATTTAAAGTGTGGCCCATGGAGGGAAAGGAAAGAGCGTCAAGTAAGAAAACAGTAAAGTAGCTCCAGTTACACCTAAAGTCAAAATGAATTTCCATTCTCTAAATGAAAGGCTAGTCACAGTAGGCAGCACACTGAATGGTTGAAGGTGTCAAGGGGGATCAAAATGTAGTCTAGCGGTTAGAACATCTGACCACAAACCAAAATGTTGCTCAATCGAATCTGAGGGCCAGCTACATGAAGAATACAAGAATCTATATACCTATTTGCACTACCGTTCAAAATTTTGGGGACTTTCTTTGTATTCAAAAGAAAAACATTTTTTTCCCATTAAAATGACATAAATTGATTTGTAAAACTGTGTGAATGTTGTAAATGACTATTGTAGCTGGAATCATCGGATTTCTAATGGAATATCTGCATAAGCACACAGAGGCCCATTATCAGCAGCCACCAGTCCTGCGTGCCAATGGCACATTATGTTTGAATAGGCTAATTGATCATCAGAAAAATATTTAGCAAATTTGTTAGCATAGCTGAAAATAGTTATTCGGATGAAAGAAGCAATAAAACTGTCCTTTTATAGACTACTTGAGTATCTGAAGCATTTGCAATTGTGGGTTCAATTACAAACAAAGATCTTTCATCTGAAACTCGTCAGTCAATTCTGGTTCTGAGAAATTAAGGATATTCCATGTGAGAAATTGCCCAGACACTGAAGATCTCGCACAAGGCCGTGTACTACTCCCTCTACAGACCAGCGCAAACTGGATCTAATGAAAAAAGAAAGAGTGGGAGGCCCTGGCGCACAACTGAGCAAGACGAAAAATACATTATACAGTCTAGTTTGAGAAACAGACAACTCACAGGTCCTCAATTGGAAGATTCATTACATAATACCAGCAAAACATCAGTCTCAGTGTCAACAGTGAATAGGTGGCTCTAGAACACTGGCCTTTTAGGAAGTGTTGCAAAGAAATATCCATATCTCGGACTGGTATAAAGAAAAGATTAAGATGGGCAAAAGAGCACAGACAGTGGACAGAGGAAGATCAGAAAAAAAGTGTACTGTATGGATAGACGAATCTGAGTTTGAAGTGTTTGGATCAAAACAACCAAACAAAACGATGCTGGAAAAGATCTGTCAAGCATGGTAGAGGCAATGTGATGGTCTGGGGGTGCTTTTCCTCCAAAGTGGTGAAGTAGGGGTTATGTACATGGTAAAAGAAGGATAGCAATTACTCCTTTTTGCAATGCCATGCCAAATCCTGTTATATGGCATGTGATTGGAGCCAATGTCCTGCTAAAAGGGAACAATGCCCAAAAGCACAGCTCCAAACTATGTAAGAACTATTTAGGGAAGATGCGGTCAGCTGGTATTCTGTCTATAATGGAGATGCCAGCACAGTCACCAGACCTCTCCCAGTTGGGCTGTTTTGGGAGCAGCTTGACCTTATGATGTGTAAGAAGTGGCCATCAAGTCAAGGAGGTATTCTCTTACCAGATTCCTTGATTACATGAAGATTCTATGACGAAAGAAATGTGTGAAGGAAACTATTATTATTCAAATAAAAAAACAATAATAACCTTGTCAATGACTATATTTCATCTTATTTTCTATTCAAACTCATTTAATGTATGTTTTCATAGACAACATACATTTCTAAGTGACCCAAACTTTTCTAGTGTACAACAACGAGCTAATGACCAATTAGG
The DNA here is from genome assembly GCA_016801105.1 of Esox niger. Classification (NCBI taxonomy): domain Eukaryota; kingdom Metazoa; phylum Chordata; class Actinopteri; order Esociformes; family Esocidae; genus Esox; species Esox niger. Next base: position 110,916 of record JACXGJ010000218.1, on the reverse strand, counting down.
ACTAACTGTCTGAAATAGTTGTTTCCCCTTGCCGTTTCTGGGATTCAGACTACAAAAACTCTAAGTTACTGGGCAGATGCACAAACCGCTGGGCCCCTCAGCAAGAAAGTGAATCCAGTTGGCTCTCCAGGTCGTTGAGAATTTGTGAATGGGAATTATTTCCCAGTCAACTTGCCTGGTAAAATAATGTGTAAAATAAAATGTGATGCAAGTCGTCCACTTATTGGACTCATGAACATTCTAACCAGTATGTTGGGAGATGAGGCATATAAAGAATAGTCACAATCACACATGAAAATGAAGACTTAATTTGCCTGTAGAATATCCATCATCTGCTTTTGCAGGAGAGGAGATGGGAGACAAAGGGCTTGAGGGGAGCTGTGATCGATATTCTTGTCAAAAGCCTGTTGGTAAGGAAGCCTTCAGGCTGCCCAGTGAGCCAGGAAGCAAGAAAAAGGAAAAGTGTCATATTGTGATCTTTATCCGGTAATCTTTCCTGACCCCTGCTCTGTGATATATGCGTCGGCTGGTCTGTTCTGGTCAGCTGTGGGGCATTTGAGTCTTTCAGCCACAGAGCATGTCATCTCCACTGGTCATTGGCCTGTGAGCAAGTTATACTTACACACAAACAGGCCAGAAGCCCCTACTGGGGTGACAGCCAAGCGATGAAAAGAGTCAACTGGAATTAAAATGAAATGGTGAAGAATGGAGAATATGCTCTTATAAATTAATCACAGGTAGACCCATGTTCACTTCCAAAGGTCATGTAAGACTGTGGTGAGGTGAAAGGTTTGATAGAGCATTTGGACACACGATGATTTAAAAAGCCATGTCCCAAATTAATTAACTATTTTGAGTGAATAGGCTAATATTGAGTTATCTCTTCATGTGTTACAGTGTTAGAATGCATTATGTCTGACTGAACTCTTTGAAACTGTCTCTTCATTCGGTATAATTAACTTAGAAAATAATCATCTACAGTACGCATGGTCTTAAAAAAATGCAAATCTACCTCATATTGGCATTTGATTGCATAACCTGTGTTGTGGTCTTTGAGACGTTTCTTGTGAAAGAGCCATTGAATATAGACTGTTGTTCCTTTTTTGCACTTTATTAATATCCAGAAAAGGGTTGAAGTGCAAAAGAAACCCTAGAAGATGTCATTGTTGTATGCTCTTCTTCTGCTTTGGGATTTTTAAAGAGACATTTACTTGCTGGTATGTTGATGAAGTTACTTAAATCAATATACTTAATAGTGATTTGTTAAAATTTAAACCCAATATTGGCAGAATCTGATCTCTGATATGAGCTTTACGAAATAACATAATTGTTCCATTGAATATAATTCCGTTTTTCAATGATCTCTGTCAAACATCATATCCACTTTATCTTGAGTAAAAACAAGTAATTATAAAGACATCAAATATAGAATATTAAAAGAAACAATACAATATTGAAATAATTATAAAGTTGATTTTGAAAGCTACCTTGCCCATTTGGGACTCGGTATAATGACTAAATGATTATTAACTGTGTGTAGACGTTGCACTGTAACCACAATTCCTCAGGGTTTCCTTCCTGTGCCTTTTTACAGCAACAGTGAATTCAACTATCCGATCAAGATTTCAACATTCAATCTGGCTGTTCCAATGAGTTAACTTATACAAAGCTGCCACCTACTGGACACTATCGTTTGAGCTGGTGTTGTTCAAAAACGAAAACCAAAGCAAGAAATGTAAAGGAAGCACTATCTAGACATAAAGTACCGATTTAATAACATGCAAGTAGTAAAACTACAGCACTGAATTCATTCAACTTAAAACTGCCGTCATCTCGATACGCTACACCCACACATTTTAATGGTGTGTGTAATTCATCAGGTTGACGTTAAGGTACGACATAACTATACATAACTGACTCATACGTGTATGCCCTGTCTCTTGAAAATACGTCCAGCGCTCTACGCTGACGCAGTACAAAAAAAACTAACATTGTGATATATCACGGCATTAAAAACTTTACCACGCTGTATAGTTACGGTAGAGACTGTTAAGTTATTAATGAAGGGCCATTATTACTTATGCATTTTTAATTGGCCAGAACAGAGCCTTTTTGTCACAAGTGAGTGTTTAATGAGTATTTACTGCCTTATATTAATGAGTGGAGCGATTAATAAGCAGGGAGACGGCACATCAAAGCAATTACATTCCACCATACGACTCATTGTCGAGTCGTGTTATTAATGCTTGTTAATATTTTACTATCATAACTGTGGGTGTCCTTTCATGCAATGCATATTCTCTAGTGTTATGCAATGTTAATATCTGTGTAATCGCTCAGCGTAGGCATCAAGTGGTCCACATCTGGCCTAATGAATAATAACGCAAGCGAAAAAATATCCTGTCTACCTCGAATGTGATTTTTCTCTCATAGTAATTTTTCTAACATAGCAACAGCTATTTCTTTTTGGAGCCATTGCAATTGAAATATATTACTTACAATTCCGGAGGGTATAAAAAGAAACAAATTATCTGTAATTTTTTTACAATTACTGTAAGTTTATTTACACTGTTTAAAAAGGGTTTATTGCACATAACTCTATTGCTTGGACATGTGTAGGACGTGTTCATGTAAAGTTATAGGATGTTGGTACTGCCATACATTGTAATATGAATACCCAGGTACATGTCCTCTTTCCATCCCACTTCTCTGTTTCATTCTTGCATTTCTTTAATTACATTTATTGCTGTTTTGTTGTAAGATAAGTGATACTCCACAGTAGCTGGTCTGTTCAGGGCTTGAAATGTTAACTGTACTATACTAACCATAAAACACAGACCTCTCAGCTCAAAGATTACAGGGGTGTTCTGTAATATATTTTGATTAATCTAATCAAAAGATATTACATTGTCTAAAAGTATACAGTATTTGATGCTCCATTTTTAAATGAATGTCTCCTATTCCACAGGACACCGGTCGCCTATCTACTCCTTATCTGTTAGGATCAAAGCACAGACTCTTGAATTACCTATCCATACAATGTCATCGGTTTGTCCTCCAAGTCAATGTAACCGAGCTTTGAAATCAGAGCCAAGAAAAAATAAATAAATAAAAGCTTAATAAAAACCGCTGCTCTCCTTCAGATGGGTGTCACACAGGATGGATGATCTGTCCTGATTTGATTTTGCTTCCAAACCACATGATGCATTCAGACAATTAAAATGCCACCAAGTCATTCGCTGATAGCCCTCTGAGTGAGTGTTGCCAGGCCGCGGGTCTGGGTTTAGAGTTTCCTGTGGTTCTTCCAACACTTTCGAGGTCGGGTTATTTGTTTTGGCTCCTTGCCATGTCCGCAGCAAGAAAAGCATGTTTGTCTGAGTGTCCGTCTGCATCCCAGAGTTTGCAAGGTCACAGACGCTCAAAGTCAACCAACTTCCGAAAGAATGAAGAGTCAAATGTCTCCACGTGTCGCCTTTCAGTGTAGCTCAGATACAAATAGATTTGAATAGAGTGACATTGGCGTGGGACAATTTCGAGTAGGTTCGTGTTTTTCTCGTTTGTGTCAGGGAATGTGTGGCCTAGATGTCAGTTTACAGTAAAGACATGCAGTTTGTTCAAGATGTCGTGGCCTCCACAAACTGGGCTGTAATTGTATGTCTCATACTGGAATAGAAAAAGGAATTGAAACACTGTTGTGACACTGTGCACAAACCACGATGAGCTCACAGTTGCAGTGTCTGAAAAGAGTTTCAGTCAGTGTGTGGTTAACAAAAGGCAGTGATGTTAAGTGACTTAGTCTCTTCGGTGTTTGGGTGAGGGAGAGCAGTGTACCATGAAGCTGTGAAGATAAAAGAAAATGAAATTGGAAGTGATTAAGATGAAGGCATCAACCATAATCTGTCGCTACAAAACACAGAAACAGCACTGCTGGGAGGTCTGGGAAGGATTGGTTGAGAGGTGGAAGGGGCACGGATGGACAAATACAGTGTGTAACAGTGCGTGACACCCTTTACCCAGGGGGGGCTGACAAGAATGAGACTGACAGCTCTGATGATGTCATCAAAAGTAGCCCTGGCAGGATGTGCTTGAGAAAGATGCCCAGCCAGCGGGGGTTGATGATTTACGGGGCAGCCAAGCATGGCAGCTCCACTAAGGAAAGTGCTTGTTTCTATGCAACATTGATAAGAGGCATATTTACAAAGTCGAGCATTGCTTCATATAAAAATGAATAAAAAATGACATGATTGAACCTTCTGGATGGCTATGCAGGATATTTGTTTTTGTTTTCGGCCCTTTATGTTTATTTTTCACTAGATTTTTACTATTTTTACATTTTGAAAATGTAAAGAACACCTGAAAACAAGACACCAAGGAATAATTGAATGGAAGTCCTTCTCAAAGTTTTTAGAGTTACCTATCCATAGATGAGATAATGAGGTCAAAGGAACATTGTGTAAGTCAGAGGAAAGATCATATATATTTGCTTCTACATCTGTCTCACATTTTCACACCTGTGTTCTTGGGAAAAGGGACCACGACAGTGCAATTCTCTTTTAGTCCACTCTTGTTTTTAACAGAGCAGTGATTTTAAAGTCCCGAATTGGATTTGATAAAATGTCAGAGGAAAACGACTTTGTTTCGTGAATAAAGCATTCACAGTAGAATTCATTACACCGACTGTGGCTCTCAAAAGTATTCACTTGGACTCTCGTGGACATTATTGTGTTAATATGGAAATGATGAAAAGGGTGTTCAGAAGTTTGCACACCCTTGGAGAATTGGTAATAAAGTTCAGAAAAAAATTAAGAGACCACAGCACCTTATACTTTCCTTTCCAAAAAAGTTGAAAAGAAACGTTTTTTCCAGAGCTGTATATGTACCATTGGTAAAGAAAATATGCGTGAACAGGCAAAACACATGTCTTTTATTTCTTATGGGATTCATATTCATCTGTAGTTTACAACAGAATGGCACAAACATAGAACAAAACATGGCAACAATGAAAAAAATCTACATACTCTTAGTTCTAAATACAGTGTATTGCCCCCTTTAGCATCAATGACATTGTGCAGTCATTTGGTATAGTTGTCTGTGATGCCTCGAATTCTTGCAGGTGGTATAGCTGTACATCCGTCTTGGCAAAATGCCTCCAGGTCATGCAGTGTTTTTGATCATCTTGCATGAACCACACATTTAAGGTCTCATCAGAGTGGCTCTTGATAATATTAAGGTCAGGAGTCTCTGATGGCCACTCACAAACCTTCACCTTTTTCTGCTGAAAATACAGGAGGTTCAACTTGGCCTTGTGTAGGGTCATTGCCGTGCTGGAAAGTCCAAAAGCGTTCCATGTGCAGCACTCCGTGCAGCAGAATGCAAAGTGTCTGCCAGTATTTTCACAAGATTTTCCATGCCTTTAGAGCTTGCACACCCCCAAAACATCAGTGAGCCTCCACCATGCCTCACAGTGGGGATGGTATTCTGTTCACTATCGGACTTGTTGACCTCTCTCCAAACACAGCGCTTATGGTTATGACCATAAAGCTACATTTTGGTCTCATCATCTCAAATTACAGCACTTGAATCTGTGAGGCATGTCAAGGTGTTCTCAGGCATATTGTAACAGGGCTTTTTGTGGCATTGGCACAGAAAAGGTTTCTTTCTGTCAAATCACAGCTCATTTTTGTTCAAGTTTTTGTACTGTTGTTCATTAAATCTGTGCCCTGCACATGAATACTCTTCAGTCTCCCCTTGGTACACTACCCACACAAATCTCTTTGTAAAGGACAGTTGTCACCATGTTGTCATAGAGAAAACACTTGTTCGATAATACGAAATTCAATGAATAGCAATTCTAATAGTTCCAATGACAAATTTTGTTGGTGTAAACATTAACAACCATATTTCTCAATTTCAATTGTCCAAGTCTTTAATTTCACATATGTGCCGAGTCATTCTTGTTATCAATCAGCCATTTCGTATAGTGGTTGTAAGAATGATCGTGTACCAGGTTGTCAAGGAAGAGAGTAGATCATTTGTTTATTACTATCATTAGATAGTCTTGTTCATGTGGTTACGGACATGGTCTTCCTTACACATCCTCAATCTCTTCTCACTGTTATGTTGGCTACAAGCTGATATATACATTCAAGGGCGTGTTTACCTGGCAAAGATCCTGTTTCCAAGACAGTAACCCCCATGCCAAATGGTCATTGTAAACATTCCTGTGGTTATCAGAGTGCAACCTACAGAGAGAATCTCAACTGATAGTTTTCTGTTCTTCTCATTATCCAGGCACATTCACTTCCAATGAAACGTACTGTACATTCATTTTGTTATTGTTAATGCTCAGATTCCACATTCTGAACAATTAAATTAATGTGATATGGCACATGGCATCAATGCTGTAAGAATTAAGAAATATATAAAGCAAAAATATACATAGACATTTTAGAGGGTGTAGAAATGGGGAATATGAACAATACGGGTAGATGTATTGAATATTATAAATATTAGTGTAATATGCCTATGAATGGTACATCCAAATATTCTAATGTACATTGAACGTACATAGAAAGACATCAGAGCATTTGGAAAGTTTATGTGATCATTATGATCCTAGATCAGTATTGCTGGTTAAGGTGTCTTATGGCCTGAGGGAAAAAACTGTTTGAATCTGGAAGTGCGTGCTCTGAAGCTCTGGTGGCGTCATCACACGGCAGCAGTGTGAACTGACCATTGCCTGGGTGGCTGTAGTCTTTGATGATGTTCTGTGTTATCCTACGGCATTGTGTGTGGCAGATTGCACGCAGGGGAGATGACAACCAACGATGCGCTTTGCAAACTTCACCATCTTCTTCTTGCATAAATAACAAGAACCAAATCTAAGCTCAACTTCGGATTGGAACAATGGATGGCAACATCAGAGAGAGGTAGAGAAAGAGGAAGAGTACTACTTAAGTTTTTGTACATGGTATGTCAATGAGAGAATCTGTGCTCAGAGTGCAGCAAAACCTGATCCATTCAACTGTTGACCATGAAATCAAATTACCATGAATAAACAAGGTAACTTCCAATTAATTTATCTGGCTACTGTGCTGACTGACCTGATTCCTGTACTCTCAATCTTTATGCAAAAAGAAAACCCAGAAAGTGCAAGACAAACACATGAACTCGAGGCTTGTATTTATACTCTCCAAAATACATGTTGTCTTCTTTTTGTAGAAGTGAGAGACATGAGTTGATGGTAGATCATGCATGACATAATGGGACAAAGAACTAGCCATTCTGAACATGGTTGTTTGAAAACCATCCTAAATGTTTGATGAAACAAGAAATCAAGAAAAAGAAATCATGTCATGGCATTATTCAAAGAATAACTAAATGTAAATAATATAGCCTGAGCAGTAGACAGAATATTCTGGCCCGGGTCAGATACAGGATGCTGAAACCAAATAAAATATTTTGTTATGACTATAACCCTATAGCTGTCTAAAAAGTATTTGTTCAAAATGTCAAATGTTGGTGAATTACAAAGCAAAATCCCCCCAAAAGACATAGTATTTGTATATTTCCTGTAGAACAGCATTCTCCCTAGACATCATTTACAGTCTATAATATTATGCAGTGCAAAATTCATAGGAGGAATTCTTCTATGTCCGGAGCCTCCCCCGGATAGAGCCACAGTATCACTGGACCCCCCTGTCTCAGGCCCAAAGTTTTACTCTGCATTGTTGTGCCAGTGGAGTCGGGTCAGTTCTCCTTCCCCACTCAGTTCTCCTTCTCCACTTCTTCAAAATTATCCCTGTCTCCAGTCCAGTTTTAACCTTAAGAGGAAGTGAGGTCTTGGCCCATACCTCAGGAGTACAAGCCTGGAAAGACTCATTGCTGTCCTAGTCCAAAGTCCTCCTGGTTGTGTTGCAGATCAAGATGATACCTGATGATTCCAGCAGCCACTCTGCTGACATATTATAATTCTACATATTATAGTTATTGATCAATTAATACCTTTTTACTAGTATTTGCATTTCCTTTCGTCATTCTGCAATGGGTAGTCAGTAGTGTCATTGAATAAAATGCGTTTGTGTGAACTTTCAGGGCAATGTTTCATTTATATACAATATAATATGGCGTTGAGTAATGTTTACTTTAGCGTGAAAAGTTTGGGTAATTGTTAATATGATGTATGTTTTGAGAAATGTGTAAATAGTTTTGGGCTGTGGTCTCTCATTGTCTCTCATTGTCAAATACAGTGTTCCAAACATAATTTAAACTCATTCTCCGTTCTCTATCTCATCCATCTCCACTGATTTATACTGCCTTCCTCTACTTCCCTCTAACTTGGCAAATTCAATTTTTATATTGTGTATAGTACCTGTTTTAGTGTGGAAAACAAAGATGAATGTCAGTAGTTTGCAATATATTTGTATATCATGAGTTATTATTATTAATATAGTTTTAAGAAAATATAGTGCACATTAAGATGTGTAGCAGTTGTGGAAAACTGTATAAAATGGTGTCAGCTTGGTAGCTAGGTGTCTCTTTTATAGGAGCAGCTATAATAACCACACACCTGCCACCAAGTGGACAGCTATTGAAGTACAGAAAGCAGATCACATTGCACAGTAACATATAAACAAGGAAAGGAACCACGGAAGCCTAGTTTAACCAGCCCACAATTTGAAGGGATGAATGTTGTTGTCTTCACTGGATTTAACCTGTGTCCTCCATGTGAAAGGCTGTGTCTTTAATCAGTACGCCATGAAGCTATATGTATTCGGAATGTCTTGACATTAGCATATGCGTCGTGTTTGTAACCTGGAAAACCTTTTTTAGGACCCATACCAGAATGCGTTGTCGTTGGATGTTATGTCTTTTTATACTGATTATTTAGGAAGAAAATATGTTAGTCTCCAAGTATGTATCTAAGATGACTCTTAGTAAGCGTTATAAACAAATGGTAAATTGTATACAGCATGCTCAATTTAGCGAATCATTACATGGTTAATGAGGAAATAGACAGTTAAAAGTATATCTTATGCCTATTTTATTATTTAATTTATTAAGGCAACTGTAAAACAACATTGAGGTTTACATAGTATTATTTATAAAACATATAGTCAATGTTAAACATATTCACAGATGAATCACAAATGATAAAAACTTCTAGCATGAGCAGTTTAATTGGTAGCTTTCACACTTTAACCAGATCCAACAGGTGCGATCCCTTGATGACGTCTCCTTTGAATACGAATTCACAGATTAAAGTTCATGAAGTCAAATCATTAGACCTGAGCATTCTATTTAGAATATATTCAATATTCTTCCCAGTCTTCCCCTTGTTTAACAACAGTCAAGAATCTTTGTAAAATGGTAGAGTATCTTTTAGCTTTTTCTTGTAAATCCATATCAGTCCTCAACAGTATATTGCGAATCGATGAGTCCCAATCATTTTCAACAGATCTTACATCGATGCTAGTCGTTTTGGATTCTTGCAGATTTTCTAACAGATGTTGTGGCACCAGAAAAACATGCTGAGCTTGATCCATGTTGTTTAACCGTGTCTTGATGCAATTGGAGTGGTTAGGAACACCACTGCTATGCTTAGTAAAAGTAGTAGAAAACCTCCAGGGTGGTTGACGTTTTTCTTTTCTTGGCGACCGAAGGGTTCTTTCTAGACATACAGTGGATATAAAAAAACACACCCCTGATAAAATGCCAGGTTTTTGTGATGTGAAAACAGAATTAACCTATCACATTCAAACTGTTGTTAAAAATAAGTCATTACACACCTGCCATCATTTAAAGTGACTCTGATTATTCACAAATAAAGTTCAGCTGTTCTAACTTTGTTGCATCTCAGAGCAAAAGCCCATGGTCCGCAGAGAGCTTCCAATGCATCAGTGGGATCTCATTGTTAGAAGATATTAGTCAAGATAAGGGTGCAAAATAATTTCCAAAGCATTAGATATACCTTGTAACACAGTGAAGAAAGTCATCATCAAGTGGAGAAAATATGGCACAACAGAGACATTCACAAGAAGTGGACATTCCTCCAAAATTTATGAAAAGACAATAAGATAACTGGTCAGGGAGGCTTCCAAGAGGCCTACAGCAACATTATAGGAGATGCAGGAATTTCTAGCAAGTACTGGCTGTGTGCTACATGTCACAACAATTTCCTGTATTCTTCATATGAATGGGCTATGGGATAGGGTGGCAAGATGGAAGCATGGAAGCCTTTTCATACAAAGAAAATCATCCAAGCCCAGCTTTAGTTTGCAAAAACAAACATCAAGTCTCCCAAAAGCACATGTGAAAATGTGTTATGGTCTGATGAAACCAAGGTTGAACATTTTGGCCATAATTCCAAAAGGTAAGTTTGGTGCAAAAAAACACTTTACACCCAGAGAACACCATACCCACAGTGAAACATGGTGGTGGCAGCCACATGTTTTGGGGCAGTTTTTCTTCAACTGGAACTGGGGAAATATGAACAGTTCCAAATACCAAGCATTTTGCCACAAATCCTTGAAGCTTCCTTTATAGAGCTGAAGATGAAGAGGAAGTTCATCTTCCAGCACGACAATGACCCAAAGCACATATCCAAATCCACAAAAGCATGGCTTCACCAAATGAAGATTAACATTTTGGAATGGCCCAGCCAGAGCCCAGACCTGAATGTAATTGAACATCTGTGGGGTGCTCTGAAGAGGGCTGTGCACAAAAGAAGTAATCGCAATCTGTCAGATTTAGAGCACTTTTGCAAGAAAGAGAGGGCAAATATTGCCACGTCAAGTTGTGCCATGCCATGCTAATATACTCCTACCCAAAAAGACTGAGTGCTGTAATAAAATCAAAAGATGGAATAGATTGGAATATACACAACAAGCCAATTGCCAGAAAACCCCCCTTTTCTCAGACGGAAGTTTTCTGTTGTAAATAACCAAAGGGTAGGTGCGTTGCATCTTTAATATTCTCCAAGAAGAACTGATAAAGGTCAGGGTATATTTTTGTGTTCCCGAGGCTGGTTACTGTATGACAATCTATATGAAGACATACACTACAGCTGTGTTTACAACTATGATCACCATGGGTGTTAAAACCTGTGTAACACCATTCACACATGAAATGTCAACATCAATTACATACCCACTTATGGTAACATCAGTTTCCTGGGAATTTAGCATTCCCAAACCCTGGCACTCTTTTGTTAAACATCAAACGTATCGTTATTTATGGTAACATTTTTTGCCTTGGGAATATTACATTCCCGAACGCTGGCGTCCTATTCTTGAACATCAAACTTATTGTTACTTATTGTAACATCGAATGTCTGGGGATGTAATAAGCCAAACCCCTGCAGCCCTATTGTTAAACATCAAAGCCACCACAAATTACAAACCACACACCCCCATACCATAATTCCCCCCATGGGCATGCATACATCATACAGCAAGTTACAAATATAGGTACTATGCCCTAATATTTGTCAGACCGGAAGTACCATCCCCTAATATATGTCACACCAGAAGTACCACCCCCAGCATACGTCACACCGGAAGTACTACCCCAGAATAGGTCACACCGGAAGCCCCATATACCAAACCAGAAGTCCCGCCCACCTGTCAATCAATCATCAAAAGTGATTATAGTATTTTAAAACTACTTGTACTGAAATATCCCACTTCAGGGACATAATACTATTTTAATGAGTCTGCTTTCATAGCTCATTAATGCTAATCATCCAGTCTGTCAAAGCTTGAGAGGATCAAGTAGAATGGGAGAAACTGCACAAATAAAAATTAAGTGCATAAGAAAACAAAATGTGAGGAAAGTGAGGAGGTTGCAATATTTTATGAAGGCACTCTAACAAAATTATTTGATATGAAATAAGCTAAGAAGGCAAGAAAAGAATGTAATGGTATTGCAAAATGAATGAGTATTTTTTTTACAATCTCTGAAATAGAAAAGGGGATATTATATAACTATACAATATTCAGTTTAGGCTGCATTTATAGTAAGCCACAGATTAATTTCAACTACCATCAAGGTGCTCTGGTAATGTCCTTTGACAACATTAGGGTTAATTTAACAAACTAAGCCTTTTTTCCCCATTGTGGTCATTTATCAATTAAAATATTATACATTGTTCTCTATAAGTATTGGTAGAAGTGAATATTTGTTTCTTATGGCTCTGTCGCAATACCTACATTGCGGGACATTTTCTTTACATGCCAGTTTGAAAGCTAGGGTTTCCAAATCCACCTGTCACTGTCTTGACATTTTGGCCTCTAAAATGGTCATCCTTTATAGAAGAAGGAAGTGATGTAAATTCTGGGATTTTGCTGATCCTCAGCTGTATTGAAAACCCTCAGGATGTATTGAAAACATTTTTTTAGACTATTACATATTTTTTTAGACTCCATATTTTGGTTTTATATAAAAATATAATAGGTAGGCAGTTTTACATTACATTTGGATACCCCCAGGGGTTCAGAATAACTAAAAGTTGAATGGTTTTGAATGTATAAAAATATATACAAAATAATATATAATATAAAACATTTGACCACTGGCTACCGTACCGTTTAATGAAGTTATGATATAGGCCTTGTAATTCCACTAAAACAATGCAAAATAATAATAAACGTTATCATAGAACAACATTTAGGCTACACTTACCCTATCTTACAAATAGGTTGATTCTTCATTTTCACTGTTGTCGTTCTCCTTAATCACTTATTCCACTTATTTCGCCGTTTGGCCATTTATTCTCAAAACAATTGCTTGTAGCAACTGAATTCGTCTTCAATGCAATCCAAGTGCATAATGACTTTATTGGGAGCATGGTATATGCGACACGCGCCTCTCCCCTTTGTGCTTGCTTGCTCGCTCTTTTGGGGAGGTGGGTGACATGGATAGACATTCCATTGGTTGTTTTACAAAAGTTGGTGATTGGTTTATGTACACTTCCAAACAACAGAATAAGAACAAGTATAATTAGTTAGGGCTGCTGCTGAAATCCTGAAGGATGAATTTTATTGTGGATTTCTGTACTTCTGGTTGACGAAAGTACACAAACGAGACGTTGTTATAAGCAGCGTAATGTCATTGTTCGGATGCACAATAAATGAAGACTCCAATTTCTACGGTTTCGGAGTTATGAATAAAAGGGTCCTAGAATGACCTAGAAACGGTGCGTCATCTAGAGGTTTTATGATCACGATTGTCGGGCTTCAGGTTGGCAAAAGTGCACAAACGAGACGTTGTTATTTGCAGCAGAATATCATTTTTCACATGGAAGAATGAAGTTTCTAATTTTTACGGTTACGGAGCAGTGAGTCAAAATATATTTTTACTATAGTTTTCATTCTGAGTTAACAATTGCGCTCTGAGTTAACTTTTGTCTGTCCCAGTGTAATATTGGTGTGATTTATCTCAAGGTTTCTCAGTCTGATGAAGACTACGTGGACACAAAATGAATCTATTGGCATAGTCTAGGTACGTCATTTTAGCCTGTCATATCTGTCGTTCGTTAACATGGGCATTAAATTTTACATGATAAATCAGGGATCTTACATGTTATGTCCAGTTAGCAAATACATTGAGCTTGTTTGACAGACAGGTTAAGCCTAGTCCAGGACTAAAAAATTCAGCTCAATGAAGAATACATTTTTTTTGTCCTAGACTAGGCATAGAGTAAATTAAAGATGCCCTATGCAACATTATATATTCAAAATATCCAATAATAACTCACAGTACATATCATCAGTTAATGTTAAAAAAACTCTCTGTCAGTGTCTCAGGTGTGACACTGTCTCCAGAGCCTTGGTTGCAAGTAAAACTCTGGCCAGGACATCTGTAGGCAAGTACTTCCTTGAAGGTTTGTGAGGTGAAGGCCAATGACAAGCATGTAGCCCACACTGAACGCTCCAGAAATGAAAATATACGGAAGCAATGCAAGCATATGACAAAGCACAGAGTAAAACAAGGGTACATTTTACATTTGATGGTGAAAGCTGACGTTTTTGGCCACATGCTTCTCCTTAGTGCTCAACCATTCAATTGCGATGTTGATAATGATTAATGACATGATCTGGAACCTTTGGTCAACCGTACTTCTGCTGTAGCTTCAAGGATCCCATCAACATTCTCAAACTGGAGCCACTCTCTCTCCTTGCTGACACCAGACCACTTGACCTGACGATGTTCTGATTTTGTGTTCAGGGGTTGAGCCTGTGACTCTTGGAGACACTGAGGGCTGACTCCGGCGCTGACTCCTCCTGCATCTTGCTCCTGTGTGTTGCACCACTTCATCCTCCCTTAAGCATCCCATCTTGGCTTGATGGATCTTCAAACCACATGGGTTTTTGCAGGCCTTGCCACATACACAGACTGCACTCTTTGTCCACATTCCACTAGCTTGGGTCATTTCCTGTGTATCAGTCTGTGTGGGGCGCTCATCCCCGGGCACCCCATGGTGTATTTTTCTTACCCCAGCTGCCGTCTTTCTGAGCTCTCCACTGCCTCTCCATCTGCAACCACACAATTCGTGGTAGTCAACCAGCCTGTTCCAGGAAGGATATGACATTATCCTTCTTCTATTCCCCACAGTGGGCATACCCTTAATCTCTTTCCTGGCTCTATTGTTTAAATTTCAGACATTTAAAAGGTTTCCAAAGACAAAAGACGAAAATATTGAACAACTATTAATAATCATGATTAATAATAAGTATTGGACCCTCAACAGCTGTTACACCCCCGCCTCTGCGTGTCGCTGAGCCATGATCACTCTGGCTCATCATCCACCCCTGCAACTGTTCCCAATCTGCAATCACACACCTGTTTCCACTCACCTCCTCCCCTGCAGTATATCTTCAGTCCACTGTTGTCTCTTCCCTGCCGGATCATGGTCTATGCCTGCATGCCTGTTCTCGCAATTCACAAACCTACGTACAGTCTTCCCGTGTACCGACCTCTACGTTCGCCAACCGACAGTGTTCCGACCTCTTGCCTGTCTCTGACTACTCTGCCTGCTGGACTCACTCTCTCTCCCAGTCTGCGCTTGGGTCCCTACCAGCAACCCTGACAACAGCAGCTTAGGGTCAAGTGTTATAGGCGACGATTGTACCTTATAATTCTCAGGGCACCCGTTCAGCACTGAATTTGTTGCTGGCAATTCCAAAGAGACACTGTGCCTGAAAGCAGCCTTTTCGTCTCTATTCCAATATATGTCTTCCAGGACTTAGTCTGTTGGTTTTTCCCAATTACAGCTCTCCGTTGTCAATCAAGTAACAATGTCCCATGTTGGTGCATCAACCAATAACATGGACCTGACCCAAAGGTTCTGGCGATGTGACCAGCACTTTTTCTGCAATGCCATGGAAGCTCAAAGTGGAGCACTGTCAAAGCAGAATCTATGCGGCTGGATTGCTTGGGGAACCTCCTTTGCATATGACTGCAAATAGGCAAAGTTGCGTCTACACTCAACTTGGGGCTTACTGAGTTTCTATCACTTCCTAGCCTAGCTTTTTGTTTGCTGTTGGCAAGGAGAGAGTAGCCTGCTCACACTGGGAATTCTTAGTCTTTGGCAAGGTGATTTCCCTTAACTTACCAGTGTTCTGCTGTGGCGGTCTTTGTGCCCATAATGCATGGTACCACAATTACAGACTGAAAGGGAACATTATATCTATAACTTCAGTTCTCTGTAAGACGTAATGTGGCACAACACTGTTTAGACATCAAGTAGACGCTCAGATCCAGCATGACTTAAATAAATCATGAATTGAATACATTCTGATTCTGACGAGTGGATGACAGGGATGGGATGAAGGCACCAACAAGCAATGATTAGGTGGCCATGATTATTATGAGGGTTAGATTGGACATTTTAAACAGGATGTCAGGGTTAAGACCACTCATATTAAGTGCTATCAGATATTTAATAATCATGGAGTCAGGACATCCGAGTAACATCCCATCGGAATTATAGTTCTCTATTCAGGGCAATGTCTCATTTATTAGACCAGGAGAAAGGGTGCCCCTTACAAATCCTTTGACACCACTTCCAGCAGTATCTGGTCTCCCATCCTATCCTATCCAGCATCTCTTCACTGGCATACCAGAAATAGGATGCAGGCTGTTCAAGACCCTGTTTTAATCTCTCTCCCAATTTAGAATGGACCAGAATCAAAGATCAAGAGTCACAATTATACTACCTGAAAGGTGTGGCTTCCAGTCAACCTTTTGGACAACAGTACAACATTGGTTTTATGTAGGAATGGCCAAACAAGGCTTCATAAGAGTTGTTTTAGCAGCAGGATATTATGATATATTATGGCAGCATAATCACAATAAAAGCCATCATAGAAATGTACAGGTGCTGGTTATATAATTAGAAAATCATCAAAAAGTTGATTTATTTCAGTAATTCCATTCAAAGAGTGAAACTTGCATAATGTTTACAGTCATTCCACACAGACTGATATATTTCAAGTGTTCATTCCTTTTAATTTTGATGATTATAACTGACAACTAATGAAAACCCCAAAATCAGTATCTCAAAAAATTAGAATATTACTTAAGACCAATACAAAAAAAGGATTTTTAGAAATATTGGCCAACTGATAAGTATGAACATGAAAAGTATGAGCATGTACAGCACTCAATACTTAGTTGGGGCCCCTTTTGCCTGAATTACTGCAGCAATGCGGCGCGGCATGGAGTCGATCAGTCTGTGGCACTGCTCAGGTGTTATGAAAGCCCAGGTTGCTCTGATAGTGGCTTTCAGCTCTTCTGCATTGTTGGATCTGGCGTATCGCATCTTCCTCTTCACAATACCCCATAGATTTTCTATAGGGTTAAGGTCAGGCGAGTTTGCTGGCCAACTAAGAACAGGGATACCATGGTCCTTTAAACCAGGTACTGCTAGCTTTGGCACTGTGTGCAGGTGCCAAGTCCTGTTGGAAAATGGAATCTGCATCTCCATGAAGTTGGTCAGCAGCAGGAAGCATGTAGTGCTCTAAAACTTCCTGGTAGACGGCTGCGTTGACCGTGGACCTCAGAAAACACAGTGGACCAACCCCAGCAGATGACATGGCACCCCAAACCATCACTGACTGTGGAAACTTTACACTGGACTTCAAGCAACGTGGATTCTGTGCCTCTCCTCTCTTCCTCCAGACTCTGGGACCTCGATTTCCAAAGGAAATGCAAAATTTACTTTCATCAGAGAACATAACTTTGGACCACTTAGCAGCAGTCCAGTCCTTTTTGTCTTTAGCCCAGGCGAGATGCTTCTGACGCTGTGTCTTGTTCAAGAGTGGCTTGACACAAAAAATGCGACAGCTGAAACCCATGTCTTGCATACGTCTGTGTGTGGTGGTTCTTGAAGCATTGACTCCAGCTGCAGTCCGCTCTTTGTGAATCTCCCCTACATTTTTTATGGCTTTTGTTTCACAATCCTCTCCAGGGTGCGGTTATCTCTATTGCTTGTACAATTTTTTCGACCACATCTTCCGTCCCTTTGCTTCTCTATAAATGTGCTTGGACCCAAAGCTCTGTGAACAGACGGCCTCTTTAGCACAGCTGACCTTTTGTGTCTTGCCCTCTGTGTGCAAGGTGTCAATGGTCGTCATTTGGATAGCTGTTGTCATGGAAAATCAGCCACTCTTTACTAAAAACAAATGCACTTCAAATCAGGACTTTGTGAATCCAATAGACTTTAATGAAAATCATACAATAATGACAGACATTAAAGCCAGGTCCTTCTGCAGATACACCCCCAATGTTCTGAGTCCGGACCATGGCTTTCATACAGAACTTCCACACATTACACCATCTGACTTTGTCTGGTTGGCAATCCCCCTGAGTGGGGAGCGCTTCTTATGTTCTACCTCCCTGAATGCTCGTAATTTGCGACAGTAATTCACATCCTCCTTATGGTTCATACTTGGGTCATGTCCATCATTGTCCACAAAGTGTTACGTTAAGCTCATGGGCCACACTCAGGTCATCTCTTATCACAGAGTATGCTTTATGACCAGCTCATGGGACACACTCAGGACACCCCAACAGTGAATACAAAGGCAGTAAACATTAGAAATTACCCACTCTGGCTCAAGGTAATTGCCTGCTCATGACTATCTCTCAACATGAGACACATATATTATGATGAACATAGAAATTGTCTGTATGTGTAATTCATCCTATCCCAGAATTAATTTACTGTGAGTGTGGATTCCACGTTAATATGTTTCTGATAAAACTACATGATTATACATTGCACATTAATATTTTCATAAGTATAAGGTTATTTATGCATTTTATAGAAAAATCCCCCTCACTGTCAAGTCAGCAGTCTTCCCCATGATTGTATAGCCTACAGAACTATGCTGAGACCATTTAAAGGCCTTTGCAGGTGAGTTAATTAGCTGATTAGAGTGTGGCACCAGGTGTCTTCAATATTGAACCTTTTCACAATATTCTAATTTTCTGAGATACTGATTTGGGGTTTTTCATTAGTTGTCAGTTACAATCATCAAAATTAAACGGAATGAACACTTGAAATATATTAGTCTGTGTGGAATGACTGTATACAATATACAAGTATCCCTTTTTGAATGGAATTACTGAAATAAATCAACATTTTGATGATATTCTAATGATGAGACCAGCACCTGTATAAGGCAATATAGTTATAGTCTGTAAAAAAGAACAGACATAACAATATTGGAACAGACAAATCATAAAATGTACAGACTGAATTGTTAACTATATTGTCTAATATAGTTCAATGATAGCTTTTAGTTTGAAAAAGAAAAGTATAATATTCTGCGGCTTGAAGAACGGTAATGAAGCCTTGTATGGCAATCCCTAGTTTTATATGGACACCCTTTACTAATTATTGAGTTCAGGTGTTTCAGCCACACCCATTGCTGACAGGTGCATACAATCCAGCACATAGCCATGCAATCTCCACATTCAAACATTGCATGTACAATGGTTTGGGGCTATGTTTCAGGGTTTGGTATAGGCCCCATAGTTCCAGAGAAGGGTTGACTTAATGCTACAGGATACAAAGACATTTTAGACAATTGGGTGCTTCCAACTTTGTGGCAAGAGTTTGAGGATGGCCCTTTCCTGGTCCAGCATGACTGTGCCCCCTTGTGCTCAAAGTGGGGTCCATAAAGACATGGTTTGATGAGGTTGGTGTGCAGTAACTCGAGTTGCCTACACAGAGCCCTGACCTCAACCCCACTGAACACCTTTGGCATTAACTGGAGCGGCAATTGCATGTCAAGCCTTCTGTTTTAACATCGGTGCCTAAACTCAAAAATTGTCTTTTGGCTGAATGG
The DNA here is from genome assembly GCA_016801105.1 of Esox niger. Lineage (NCBI taxonomy): Eukaryota > Metazoa > Chordata > Actinopteri > Esociformes > Esocidae > Esox > Esox niger. The sequence continues at coordinate 91,561 of JACXGJ010000218.1, read as the reverse complement.
GCACAAATTCCCACGAAGACACAACAAATTGTTGTGGATAGCCTTCCCAGAATAGTGGCATCTTTTAGAGCTGCAAAGGAGGGGCCAACTCCATATTAATTCCCAGGGTTTTGGAGTTTGGAATGGAATGTCCAAAAAATTCATATAAAAGTGATGGTCGCCTGTCCACATACTTACATACATAGTTGAAATAAACTACACATGCCATAACAAGAATACAGTTACATTATACAGTTATATGAGCCTCCACCTGTGAGTTATTAAATTACATTTACACACATAAATTACAATTACATTTTGTGTATTATTACCCCCCGAGTTGGGAAGTAATGTTACGTTACCAACAAAAATATTACAGATACTTTTGAAAAAAATGTATGACTATTTTTGGATTACTTAATTTGAAAAAGAAGAGCTGTGTGGAATAATTATGACTCGTTGTAGGTTTGAGTTTATTATTTAATGTTATAAAAACAGTTATTTGAACCGAAATATGAATTGTGCGCCTCAGTTGTGTGTGATCATCATGCGCGCAAAGGTGGGCGGGCGTAACCAGTTTATTGACAGAGGAAGAGCTTTAACATTTCTCTGGTTTTGGTTGGTTGGATGGGTGGTAAAAACAGAGTATATCTTCGATAATATTAACCGAGTCATATAAAATGTTATTTAATTATCTACTCAACGCATAATTCTCAGAACAATGATATACAATAGGCCATCTTGGTGCTATCTTTTTCAGGTTTCAAGGTTTATTTGTCAAATCCACCGCACAGCCAGGACAAGCATTATACTAACATTAGATTAGAGGTAATACAAATGGATGGATTGGGAAAAACTGTACAAAAATAATATCCGTGTTTGGATATCCCTGTAGAGCCCTTCATCTGATATTGAAATGTATATCAGAGAAAAACTGTATCAGTGAACTCTTATCCAACGGTCCTGAGATCCTTCTTTCTTTCTAAAATCCATTCCTGATTTGAATGTGTTTTGAGGTTGGCTGTATCCAATCCAACATTTGTCAGAGATAAGTGATGATTGGATCTGAATTGTATATGACCCAAAGTAATCAGAATCACCGAAAATCCTTTCCTTAGCCTGATGAAAGCATGTCAAATTGTTGTCTTGCTTGGCAGGGAATGTTATTGGTATATTTGTAATTTGTGTCATAGCTTGGCCTGTCTAACACAGAAAGAATCCCTAATTGTCAATGTTAATCTAAGAACATGGGGCCTGTGTGGTAGGAACACACCATGCATTTCTCAAAAAAAATTGATATTTTTCTTCCATTCAATTGTATGCTTTAATTGATATGGCCTTTTGTTTGAGCACACATTACCTGGCCTCTTCACAAATGTCTATGGAATGTCTGACAGTATGAATGGCCCTACAGAACAGAGATTCTGAACTTCTTTTATGTCACTTTACACAAGTCATCTGGGTTTAATATCCAACATTTCCAGTTCATTTACAACAGCCATATGTAAACATATCGACACCATGGTACTAAAACAGTTCTGATTGCATAAATACTAATATTATATTTTTAAAAAATAAATAGGCTGCCTGAACTCCACTGTGCCAATAGCTGTCTGGTGGATTTTTGCCATGGAACAACAAGCTGAGCTCAAGCAATTCAAGAGAAGAGAGATGAATGCTGAAATAAAATGTCCTGAACCATCTGCAAAGCAGGTGAATGTGAACATGATGATGTGTATTATCACCACTAGGATCATTTCTTCCTTTACTATAAATTGGAAGAATGTCGTTACATCCCATATTATTACAGCGTTCCAAGATCAGTGCTACAATGCACGGCCCGACTCAGGATCCAGCGGATCATCGGATTGGGATATATCTGTGAAGATCTTTATATCCCGTTGAGCACAGGGATGGAAAATTAACCATACAATGAACATGTTTGAACAATAAAAGATTTCCTAACATAAAACCGTTTGTCATGGGTTGGAATACTTTCTCAAGGCACTCTAACTGGCACCATATTATTTTTGAGTTGTAAAATATTTGCTTCCCAATTAACTTAGTCTATTAAAATAGAAAGCTGGAAAATGTGTTAGTATGCTCATAGCTAAATAGCATACCTGCCTTATTGTATGGACCAGTATGTTCTAGGATACATTTCCTGATAAGGAACTTATGTTATGGTGACGGTTCTAAGCATTTCTGGCATTTTATGGGGACACGGTCCACATTAACTATGTTGGTTTCTATCCATTATGAATGATACACTACATCCCAGAATGAGCCACCATATACAACCCAGGACATCGTATGATGTTATTTAAACAAATCGTTTTTAAAGCCAGGTTAAATTCCATATTTTCAAATGTATTTTCTGATAGCCAGGTTTTAAAGAGGTTACATCAATAGATAAAATAGTAATACATGAAGTATAATTTGCATTCGCTAGAGTATCATACGATGTGGCAGTTTATAAAGTGATGCGTTATAAAATGGGGATATGGTAAGTTGGTGTAAAGTGGCTGGTTAGCAAATGACCAGTAAGGTCTCAATTGTATCGGGATGACCTAATACAACCTCAGTGGTGCATCTGACCAAAATTCACAATATACATACCCGAGGTACATGTGTACGTAACCCTGAAACTGGATCTGTGCTGAACAAATAACAAAATGACTAAACCAGCTGCAAACATTGTTTACATTCTCTGTGTAGACTGGTGCACCAACCCACCTGGCCATTGTTTTTGTGGTTTTCCTGGAGCTTAGACCCTTAGGTCTCCTGGGTATAATAGCAAGGGATGATGCACCGCTTATATAGTATTGTGTTTGTCTGTATTTTCTGTTTTTTGTGTGGATGAGTGTGAAATTATGCATTAGAAAAAGATTGAAAAAAGTGTGGTGCATAAATTATGCTATTAAAGACAGTATTCACAATTGACTTGGTTGACATTAATAACTGATCTGCAGAAAAGAAAAGCACTATGTGAGAAGCACTTACACATTCCATCAGCAGAGGGCAGCAGAGCCCAGGCAGTGCTTTGATGCCGAGCCTTAATGGCATCAGTTCAAGCAATTATGGTCCACAGTCGTATTCAACTAATCCATAAATTCCACATTAAGAAAACAGACGATAATAGGTTTGAATCTCACTGATGCTGTTATAATAAACTAAACAAAAATGGTGTTTGCAAGATTACCTCCTAGGAAAATGGAATCAAATGCATTCTGTGGTTGATTGGAGTCACAAAAAGCTTACTCAGAGCAAGCTTGTGGTGTAATTAAGAGTAATCATAGAAATATTCTGTGTACATTTTAGGGAAGCCAAAAATCTCCAATAATCTTTTTGTTTCAAAAGGATTATTATGACATCCCATGTAAATTCCCAGGAAGCCACATTTAAAATTGTCAAAACCTTCTTTCATTTTAAAATAAATTTCAAAAACAGGCTCATTTTCCTGTTTGTTCTGAGACTAAGTTCCTCAAAAAATATTAAATCAGGAACATACTTTCCATCAACTACCAAGATGCACTCATTAATTCAAGTTACACACCATAGAGCTAGAACTAGGAAGCCGTTCAGAATAGTCATCTGGTGAATGGTTTTATAACTGTAATAAAACGTTGTTGTTTTCTCCTTGATACACTATAGGGTTATTTATAGGGGAAGAAAATGGCAAAAATGACAGCCCGTTGGGGCTCCCTAAACCTGCACAAATATCAATTTATTTTCGCTATATCACCCCCTCCCCAATTTAACATTGTTTAAAGTATAAGGCAATCTGAGGCACTGGAAAAAGTCCCCAGGATTATTGAAAGTGTAACTATAAAGTACTTAAGAGTTGTCTTTGTCGGGGAATGGCTCTCGTGTGTCTCAGTGTACTCCGCAGTATCTCCCAACCTCGCAACTGGGGGTGAGGAAGGGGATCATACTTTCAACACAGCATTCATTCCTCACAATTGGCATCAGGAAATTGATGGTTTATTTCCAAAATCCTTTGCTTTCTTTTCAATTATGACGGATCTGAGACTCACAAAGTCAGACTGTATTGTTCAGTAAACAATGGGGCTTAACTGCTTGGAACGTCTGACTTTCTTGCTGTCGATGCAAATCCCCACATCCTCGCTGAAATATAAAGACACGATTTTATCTCTCTTGCCTCAATCTCATTTTGGAATATGTGAGATAAATGCATCGAACATCAGCAACAGAGCCTGTACGACCATGGTAAACCTGTAGGGGTCACAATAATACAGTGCATAATCTGCATAGAATGCAGAGTGATGTTTGTTCTTACACGCTCAATTGGGAAATGTTCTCACAACTAGGAATAGACGACTGCACAGACGTTTTTAATTAGATATACCACGATCAACGGGGTGTTCTTGGCAAAACCCAACTTTGTCTGCATGTCGTCAGTTTGAATTGTATTATCATCCAGAAATGTGTTTCTGGCAGACTTGTTCATTCCAAATTGGTGCCATATGGGACTGTGAAAAGATACCTGTGGGACCATATTGTGTAATCCTGCCTCATGTCTCACTGGGCTAATCCTGCATATTTGGTACCCGCATTTGGTGATTAACAACATATTCCATTTGTCGGTGAAATGTGTTTTATAGGTCGTAGTATAGTGGGGGCATTGTTCGTGTAATGGATTGAACAAAGAAAAGACTTTGCCTGTGGCTCTTTAGACAACAACTGGATCAGTGAACATTCATCGATATTGTGTCTGAACGTGGCCTTCGGATGAGTGCTTTAAGACTGCATCATTTACAACTTAGACAGTGTAGACCTGGAGATGATTCTACAACTAGATTTTGAAGACACCGTAGAAATGTATAACCGACCATTATCTAGGCTAGTGTTTCCAATCCTTTTCACCCAGGACCTCCTTTATCATGTCTGAAAAATGTCAATTCAATGATTAACTAGATTTTTTCAAGAGGCTGTGTTTACACAGCAGAAACAATTTTGGAAAACATCAGAATTTGTCATAGTTTGTCAAGACAGCCAATTCCTGTCATTTTGTTATTTCAAGTGTAAGATTCCCTCATATAGACTAAAACATTGTACAATATCTCAACCTTACTCCCCCTGCCCTAGGTATTGATTATATGTGAATATCCTAAAAGAAACACCTCTATATAAAATACGATGATGATGCATAAAATGCTTTATTTGAAAAGACAATTCTATCTTACATCCCCTTTTTTAAAATGGCTGACGCTGCGCAAATTGTAAAGAAAATCAGAATGCATTTATGTGCAAATCATTTAAACCTTATATTCATTAAAATTGTAACACTGCAAATTGTACCACGGCAAAACATCAACAGAGAATTGTTATTCTTTCTTGTAAAACGTTCCTTCCACTTCACAGGTGTGGCATATCAAAATGTTGATCAGACAGCATGAGTATTGCACAGGTGTGCCTTAGGCTGGCCACAATAAAAGGCCACTCGAAAATGTGCAGTTTCGCTGTTTTGGGGGGTCCTGGGGGGTCTGGGGGGGTCGGAAACCGGTCAGTATCTGGTGTGTCCACCATTTGCCTCATGCACAAACCTAAACTCTTTGCTCCAAGTAAATGCAACACATCTACTTTGCATAGAGTTGATCAGGTTTTTGTGACCTGTGGCATTGTGACCTGTGGCATGTTGGTCCACTCCTCTTCAATGGCTGTGTTGCTTCAAAAGTGATGCATTTGTAATTTTGTTCAGTGTATTAAAAAAACCTTGTGGAAAATCTTACAATGTATTAGGTTAATTGGCATCGGGCCAGTGAAATTACTGATATTGTGATAATGGTAATGATAGTTTAAAAAGAGCATTCCAGAGAGGATGAGTCTTTCAGAAGTGAAGACGGGGAGTGATTCACCACTCAATGAAAGGCTACGTTGTCAAATAGTGCAACAATTTATGAATAATATTTCTCAATGTTAAATTGCAAAGAATTTGGGGATATCATCATTTACGATACATAATATCATTAAAATATTCAAACAATCTGGAAAGTCTCTGTATGTAAGGGATGAGGCCGAAAACCAATATTGGATGGCTGGGATATTCGGACTCTCAGATGGCACTGTATTAAAAACCAACATGCTTCTGTAGTGGACATTATTGTGTGGGCTCAGGAACACCTCTGAAAACCATTGTCTGCAAAAACAGTATGTCACTGCATCCCCAAATACCACATGAGGCCAAGAATTGTCCTGCACCAGGAGAAGACCAGGGCCCACTGCACTAGCGTAAGGTCTGATGAGGGGTCTGTAGATTTCGTCCAGTTACCTAACAGCAGTCTCCAGACTCTTTCACCTCAGCTCCTCTCAGCTGTGAAGAAAACGGTGCACCAATGGCAGCCCTGCCAATTCTGGTAATGTCTGGCAAATGACAATCTAGCTGTATTGTGCTGGACTGTCAACTAGAGGACGTTGGGCCCTCATGCCACTCTCATGGAGCACTAGTTGGTCAATTTGTAGGTCCCTGGCCGTGCACCTCCTGTTCCTCCTTACACAAAAAAACAGATACCAGTCCTGCTGCTGGGTTGCTGCCCTTCTATGGCCCTGTCCTCTCCTCATGTAATGGCCCATCTCCTGGTATCTCCTTCATGCTCTTGAGTCTACTGGGAGACAGAGCAAACCTTGCAGTGACACATATGGATGTGCCATTCTGGAGATGCTGGACTGTCTGTGCAAACTGAATGGGCTGCAGGTACCATCTCATGCTACCAGTTGTGACAAGGACACTAACAAAATGCAAAACTAGAGAAGTATCTGTCAGGAAGGATAAGGAGGGAGCAATTATCTGTGGCCACCACCTGAAAAACCATTCCCCCTTGGGGGTTGTCTTGCCATTGCCCTTTTAATGCACCTGTTGTGAGGTTATGCTTCCTAACACTTGAGACGGTTATGTGATGGTTACATGTTCCCATAATTTTTTTGCAGTTTATTTGAGCACATATTCTGCCATTTAAGTCAGCAACCCATTGACACCACCAGAGGGGTTTCTTCTCCGTTGATGCTCTGCGAGGCCTGACCTGTAGCCAGTTTGAGGTATTTTTACCCTAAATCACATAATTTGCAAATAAAAGGCATGTTCCATTAGACTGAAATCTTAAGATTCAATAGACTAGTCAGTCACCTTTTGACCCATTTTGACCCTGAAAACTTCCTGTGTATTAAAAATGATGTTCCAATGAGTTATACTTTGACAGACATTGTTCCATACATTACAGGTTTCAGTCCTAAATGTAAAAGCAATAACGCCCTTTATTTTACAGATGCACAAGATACAAAGCATTCTCCAAATGTTCTTTGTTGGCTTTAAACATTACAGATGAAAGCATTTACAGTTAAAGAACCTTTTGGGCAAATTAAGTGTTCTTTAAGTGATAGCAATGGTAAGGCAATGACCCTAAACACTGTTTACCTGGGTTTGATTTTCTGATTCTTGTTTTCTCTTTTAATCAAAATGATCACATTGCTGTTGTTTTTCACAGTCAACAAAAAAACAGGTGCTTTTGTAAAATATGAATAGACCCCATCACAATTTTGTATGAGACTATATTTAAATTGGATAATATTTTTGCCATCATCATATACAATAACCCATAATGTAGTTTTGGACATATGTGCCAGTAGTTGAAAATATAAAACATATATGTCTCATGTACATAAATATTCAAGCTATTATAATAATATTACGATCCAGACTGAACTGCATCCTGGGTCCTTTGATCATCATTGAGACTCTCCAGCACTAGATTGGAGTCCATCTGTGGCAAAATAAATTGATTGGACATGATTTACAATAGGCATACTTCACAGTGCATGTCAGAGCAATAACCCAGCCATGAAGACCAAGAAGCTTTGTAGACCTCAGAGAATTTATAATGCTCTTGCCAGGACCCAGATGTAACCTTTATATATACAGAGTCAGAGTGACAACTACAGGGGATAGACAAAATAACGTAAAAAACATACAATATAATATTAAGGACCTAATTCATATTAGTAGGGCCAGCCTTTGCATTTAGAACATCACCAATTCTTCTTGGAATCCTATCACACAAGTTCTGAACTGTGTGTAGTGGGATATTCCACCATTTTTCAAAAAGAAAAACCTTCAGTTCTTCGAGGGATAAAGTAGGTGGAAATCTACTTTGCACTCAGAACATCCCCTAAAGTTTTAATGATTTTCAGATTTTGTAAGGTGTTTGCCACCCTCCGGATTTTGCAAGGCGTTTGACACCCACCAGATTTTGCAAGGCGTAAAATCACTCTTTAATTAGTTTAGTCTATTTCGGGGCATTATCAGAAACCGATTCTATCCTTAGATACTTCACTGCAATGTATGTTTTGAAGTATTTTTAGGTCACGTCAAGAGTAATATGTGTGATAATGTTGAAATCATCAAAATGTTGATTGAGACATATTGAACAGTACATTGTGTTTTACTTGCAATGTGCACCATTTTAAGCAATTCCTACAAACCCAACTGCAACCACATCTGGATACAAATGGATAAATCACTTCTGCAACCCACATCCAAATGCAGAAAATGCTGATGTAACAGTAAAGTTCTCTAAAGCATTGCTCAATTGGCTTAGTTTTCAAACATGCAAATTATTATTTCCTGATAAGTAGGCTGTCAAGAAATGTGCACAACTTTATTTGTCTTATTTTAATCTTTTATAAACATGTTTGAAATAAGCTATGTTTTGGTGATGAAGAGTTAGCTATGCCTTGAGAATTCAGTGACACGAAGAAAACCAAACATATGGCGCATTTTGAGAGAAGGAAGTGGGTCCTGTCAGCAATAAGGTAATCTACTGTGAGAAGGATACTATTGCATTTAACAGAATATTTGATAACCCTAAACTCTTGCCCCACAAGATTACTAGAGTATAGTACTGAGTCTTCAGCATGAAAACTTTAATGACAATTTCTCACAGAGTCACAGATATTTTTTGCAGGTCAATAAATGTTGTCAATATCATTTAATATCAATGTAGTAGTATTGTGCCCAGGTCTAAAACCAGTCTGATATTTATTCAGAATGCAGTTGTCAACTAAAAAACAATGCACTGTATTTTTAGCAGAATCCAGGATATTTGCAAGGCAAGACAGTTTTTAGATTGGATGATAATATATGGTATCACTAGTATCACTACACTAGTATCACTTCACTTGGTACTTTTGGAATAACTCCAGAGCTGGGTCAAGTTCTTTAATTTCATCATATATTGTAAATGGAGTCAGTAAAAAACCTTGTTATAGAACATCTGTTTCGTCCTGCACAAATGCTTGATCAACAACATCAGTTCCTTTTTCATGTACATTTGGCTTGTTAAGGTAATTCAATCCTATATAGTCTCTTGCCAATAAGTGTTGATTGAAGGAATCAACAATTGCTTTTTTATCAGTAATGAGCAAAAAACAGTCTGTATTGGCAAGGAGTATTTGGCCGAATTACAATCAGATTATGTGTTTATTTAGTATTCAAATATCCCTTTTGAACAATTTCATACATAGGTTTCTCAGTTGTTAAAAAGTCTGCCAGTTAGAACACAAAACAGTTTTTTAAGCCTTAGGCCACACCAGATACATTTTATGAGTAGCATCAGATACATTATGAGTGAACCAGGGGTTGGATCTGTTCTTCATCTGAACCCATATATGGAGCTTGCCCATCTGCAATGGAAGGAAAAACTGTAGTGAAATTCCCTAACCTTAGCTCGGCTTCTTGGATTGCAGAAATGTAGTCAAGCTTACTTAGGCAATGCTCTTGTAGGAAAGCTTGTTCATTAAAAATAATTTTGTGATGTCAGGCCCTTTGAATTCTGACGTTGATGACACATATTAGATTAAATTCAACTTTATTGAACAGCACGAGTACAGTACAAGATAATTTTGTTAGCATCTAACCGGAAAAGCAATAATACAAGTATTAGGTATGATAGGGCAATATCAAGTTGTAAAACACCACTTGCCAAATATTTATTTGGGACTTTTGTCAGTAGATAGTCAATCAATGTTGACTTTGTAGGTTGATTTAGGTTAGGCCGTGTTGGCATAGTGATTAGCTGGTGTCGATTTATCTCAACACAGAACTATTTCATACTATATGAATCCTGCTTTTAACAGTCTTTTTTAAATCTCCAATGATAATACCTTTGTTATAAAAGAGACTATTAAGTTGGTTATATGGTTTAATAAACCTTTCTTGGCAGATGGTAGCGGAGATACACCTACAATTCTAACAAAACAGCTGTTTCCAAATTTTAGGCTGAGGGCTAATATTTCAAATGGCTTAAGAATGGCTGTAGACATCAACACAAATATTGAGAGGGGATTGTCTGTGAAAATTGTAACACCTTCACCTTTACCCAAACCTATCTCCTCTAAAGAACATACAGTTGTCCTAAAAAGTTTGCATTTCCTTGGAGGATTGGGAGTATATGTACCATTTGTAAAGAAAACATGAGTGAGCAGGCAAAACCCGTATTATTTCTTATGGGATTCACATTCAACTGTAGGACAAAAAGGCACAATCATAAAACAAAACATGGCACCATCTCTTCAAAAGTCTGCATTCCTTTAGTTCTAAACACAGTTTATTGCCCCCTTTAGCATCAAAGACAGTGTGCAGTCTTTTGTAATAGTTGTCTATAAGGCCTCGAATTCTTGCAGGTGGTATAGCTGCTCATTTGTCTTGGCAAAATGCCACCAGATTATGCAAAGTCTTTGGTTGTCTTGCATGAACCATACATTTGAGATCTCCCCAGAGTGGCTAGATGGTCATGAGACTGTGATGCCAACTCCAGAACCTTCACCTTTCTCTGCTGTAACCACTAGAGGGTCAAATTGGCCTTGTGCTTAGGGTCATTGCCTTGCTGAAAAGCCCTAGAGCATCACATGTACAGAAGAATGCAAAGTGTCTGCCAGTATTTTCTAATAACATGCTGCATTCCTCTTGCCATACATTTTCACAAAATTCCCTGTGCCTTTAGAGCTCACACACACCTAAAACATCAGTGAGCCACCACCAGGCTTCACAGTGGGATGGTATTCTGTTCACTATAGGCCTTTTGACCCCTCTCCAATCATATGTGTCACGGTCCCGGCCAGTTGGGGCCGGGCCGTTCCATGTTTTCTGTTTGTCTCTGATCTGTCTTGTCCTTGTTTCAGTTGACAAGTGTATTTCGTTCACCTGTGTTTTGCTTCTGATCCTCCTGACCCCGCCAGCGTTCCTGATCCTCCTGACCCCGCCGGCGTTCCTGATCCTCCTGACCCCGCCAGCGTTCCTGATCCTCCTGACCCCGCCGGCGTTCCTGATCCTCCTGACCCCGCCAGCGTTCCTGATCCTCCTGACCCCGCCGGCGTTCCTGATCCTCCTGACCCCGCCGGCGTTCCTGATCCTCCTGACCCCGCCAGCGTTCCTGATCCTCCTGACCCCGCCGGCGCTCCTGATCCTCCTGACCCCGCCGGCGTTCCTGATCCTCCTGACCCCGCCAGCGTTCCTGATCCTCCTGACCCCGCCGGCGCTCCTGCTGCCCCTCACGCTCCTGGTCTTTGCACCACGGCGGGGCCTCCGCCCGGTCCTGTTCCCGGTCCCCGTCCCGAGGCTGAGCCCCCGCCTTGGTGTCCCGCCCTCCCTCCCCTTCCTTGATTTGGCGCTTCCAGGACTCCGCGCCTTAGGGGGGGCGTGCTGCCACGGTCCCGGCCTGCTGGGGCCGTTCCGTTCCATGTTTTCTGTTTGTCTCTGATCTGTCTTGTCATTGTTTCAGTTGATTCTTGTATTTCGTTCACCTGTGTTTTGCCCCCACCTGTTTCTGTTCTCCTCGTTAGTCTGTGTATTTAGTTCAGTCAGTTTCTCCCTGCCTTTGTTGGGTCATTGTCATGTTATGTCATGTTTTGTCTTGTCATGTGTGAGGTCTGTTTGCTCCTGCTCCTGCTCCTGCTCCTGCTCCTGCTCCTGCTCCTGCTCCTGCTCCTGCTCCTGCTCCTGCTCCTGTTTGCCTTGTTTAAGTTTGTTGTTTTTTGTTGTAGTGCACGGCACTCTGTTTTGTTTTACTTTCGTTTCATTAAAAGTCTTCCCCTGCACCCCTGCATCTGCCTCCATCTCCCTTTTTTGATTTTTCCCTTGGATTCCCCATACCCATCGTGACAAAATGTAGCGCTCATGGTTGTGTCAATAACACTCTATTTTGGTCTTGTCCCTCAAAATTAAAGTGTGTCAGAAGCTGTAAGGCATGTCAAGGTATTGTCAGGCAAATTGTAAAAGGGCTTTTTTGTGGCATTGGTGCAGTAAAGGCTTCTTTCTTGCAAGTCCACCATGCAGCTAATTTTTGTATTGTCATATTGTGCTCCTTGAAACAACCACACTGTCTTTTTCCAGAGCAGCCAGTTTTTCTCCTGAGGTTGCCTGTGGGATTTTTTTGTATCCAGAACAATTCTTCTGGCAGTTTGGCTGAAATCTTTCTTGGTCTACCTGACCCTGGCTTGGTATCAAGAGATTCCTGAATTTTCCACTTCTTTATAATTGATTGAACAGTACTGACTGGCATTTGCAAGGATTTTGATTTATTTTTATATGCTTTTCCATCTATAAAGTTCCATTACCTTGTTATGCAGGTTTTTTGACAGATCTTTTCTGCTCCCCATGGCTCAATATGTAGCCTTATCAGTGCATCCACATGAGAGCTAACACTGTGACTCATACACAGACACTAACTGCAATATAAGAAGCCACAGGTGTGTGCAATTCACCTTCAATTGCCATTTTCACCTTTGTGTCACCTTCTGTGTCTGGAACAAGGCCAAACATTCAAGGGTATGTAAACCTTTGATCTGGGCCATTTGGGTTATTTCTTTTATAATTATGATTTAAACAGGAGCCAAACAACTATGTGATAATGGCTTCATATGATCACTATCCTTAAACAAAAGACAGTCATATTTCCAAAATCAATCCCTAAATTTCACAATTTCTGCCAGGGTATGCAAACTTATGAGCACAACTGTAGTATCCATTTACAGTTTGTGAATCTGTTTCTTAATGGTTGGAAAAATTCCTAAGAAATCAAATACCTCGCTCCTGGAATGCAAGCATGCAGGTATCGCAGACTCATACTGACTTAACAACAGTGCTTTGCACTAAGGTTTGGTCTAGTAGATCTAGAGAAGTTAATAAAAAAATGATGAAGCATCAGGAGTACAGTTCCAGGATTACAGTGGGCTCCTTCATTGTGGAATGGAAGTTGTAGGAAACCTTCATGACTTGGACATGACTGGCCATCCAGTCAAACTTGGGCATTAGTCAGGGAGGTGACCAAGAACAAGAGAAGACTCATGATCCACAACAAAATATGAAGTGGATGGGTCTGAATGATTTCCGAAGGCTCTCTATATATGCCTGTGTGTGTTGTCAATTTGGTTGCTACGTTCCTAATCAAGGATGGCTCCATATCTCTCGATACTGTGTATGTTTTAGAGTACACACACCTATACTCAACATCACTGAATTTGTCACAGATGTAAACATTTATTTTATGTTTCTCCAAATTTACAGACAAAACATTCTAAAAAATACATTGAAATGCATTTTGAGCAGGAAATATGCTATATAGTTTGAATGTGGATATTATTACTATGACAATAGCTAGCTGCTTGACAAAGACCAACAGTTTTTCAAAAAGTAGTTACCAAATTATGTTTTATTACAGTTCAGTTATGATGTTATAATATGCTGTTTCATGGTTCATTTTAGTGTGGGAATCATAAAATGTCTCAGGGTTAGAAGATCTGCAATAGTATAAGAAACAACTGTCTAGCACCTTTTTGGACTACAGTATACTGCTAATCAGTAAGGGAATGCATTTTTTAAATAATCTGCCAGCATTGTATACCAGATCTGTTAGCTCAGATATAATTTGCTGGTCAAAATGTAAAAAAGCCAATGTTCTGGACCCAAAGGCAGAAATACTGGAGCTTGAGAAAACAATTGATTCAGCTGATAATTGTATGAAAGGTAAACTGCACCTGCAGTCCATCCTCCAGTATATCAATTTCAGCCATCTCCATTCTATCCAGCCAGTCCCTCCTAAAAAGAGAGTTATTTTGCTTGGCAGAGCTGTGTGTATCTGTTTGCCTGTCTATGTCTATGTGAGAGGGTTGTCTGGCTGTCTATGTGAGAGGGAAAGGTAGAAAAATCTGAAAAGAAACCAAGCAAGCCTAGTTCAGCCAGACCCCAATTAGAAGTGATGAAAGTTGTTGATGAATATTTCATTTCATGGCACAACTACATTAGTTTTTCTTTCCTTTGTGAATGACATTGATACAATAACTATCAACAAAGACCAGGGCTCAACAATAAAGATGGCCCTGGGCCAGTTAAAAGTCAAGTCGGGACTAATCAAACTAGCAAGCACTGTCCCGATCGGGGACATGCAAAAAAATGTAGAGACTGTAAAATAGAAAATTGTAAACCCGACATCATCCAGTTGTTTCGGTATCTAGCACACGCACAGAACTACCTTGCTGCTCCTTTTGCGAACTGTTCACCAGTCAGTACTTGAGCAATGATGTGGCACGTGGCTGTCTGGTATTGTTTTGTAATAAAGTATTTAAAAACGCAGGCGAGTCACTTAATTGCTGACCATTTCCATTTCTGTTGACATGCTGTACGCTGCTTGCTGTTACCTACCCGAAGCTAAGTACTATTATGATGCCTTACCATTGTAACTGTTGTAGCTATTTCATGGGGGACAACTGTCTACTTCAGTTATAGATAGCAGTTAGAGGCTCGGCTTCAGATGCAAAAGTTAGGCAAGAATTATGTTAGTTTAGAAATGGGAAAAACTGTGTCTGTGTCACCTGGAAGAAACAATCATGTTGTTAGCCCCCCGGCACAGCTCCCGCAGCCGGGCAATAACTTTTTCTTGGTCACTGGGAAGAAATGCTGTCGACCAGTTAAACCAGGGTTGCTGCTAGAGCCGACTGAGATTTTCAACAGGTTTTCCCCACCGGAGTCGGAGTCAAGGCCCGAGCTGTCTTCGGAGGGGAATAATCAGCAGGCATTTTCTACCGCTGGCCCTTTATTCAAAACTTTAGTCATCGGCAACTCCATTAGCCACAATATTAGACTAAATTATCAGCCAGCGATCATACACTGTTTACCTTGGGACAGAGCCACTAATGTAGCTGCAGATCTGGAGTTGGTGCTAGCTAAGACTAAAACTGGTAAGTATAGAGAGTACAGAGATATTGATATTCACGTTGGCAACAACAATGTTAGGACGAAACAGTCAGAGGTTACAAACTAGAACATAGCATCAGCGTGTAAACTAGCTAGAAAGAGGTGTCAGCATTGAGTAATTGTCTCTGGTCCCCACCCAGCTAGGGTTAGTGACGAGCTCTACAGCAGACTTGTCCAACTCAATTGCTGGCTGAAAACGCAGTTCTGCCCATCGCAGGAGGTAGGGTTTATAGATAACTGGCTCTCTTTTTGGGACTCGCCCAGAAATAGGGTCAGGCCTGATCTGCTGAAGAGCAACGAACATCATCCTATCTGGAGTGGTGCTCTTCTTTTATCTAGGAACATTGACAGGAGTCTCACTCTAGCCTCACCATGAGATAGGGTGCAGGACAGGCTGCAGGCTGTTAGCAAGACTGCTAGCATAGTGGAGTCTGTCAATAGCATAGCCAGAGTAGTTAGTACAGTTTCGCCTATTGCGACTGCGACTCGTTACAGGCTGAGGAAATATGAACAAGGAAGCGCTAACAATAGCAACGTTATTAAAATAAAACCTTCCTCTGCGTTGATCACAACATGTTTTATAAATTACCTCACATCTCAAAATGGGACTCCTAAAATGTCCTTTGCTCCAAAGGCAACTGCAGTAAATGAATTAATCTCTTATCATAAACTTGATGTTATTTGCTTGTGTGAAACATGGCTAAAGCCTGATGAATTTACTGCTCTAAATGAGGCCTCTCCTCCTGGCAATACTAGTGATCATATCCCCTGTGCATCCCAAAAAGGAGGGGGTGTTGCTAATATCTATGACAGTAAATATAAACGCACTCTAAAACATATCACTAGTTTTCATTCTTTTGACATTTTGCTCATGAAAGTTAACCAGGCTGATAAATAATTTTACATAGCCACTATTTACAGGCCGCCCAGGCCGTATACAATGTTCCTCAATGAGTTTTCTGAAATCTTGTCTTATCTTGTAGTCATTGCAGATAGAATTCAAATTTTTGGCGATTTCAATATTCATATGGAAAGTCAAATGACCCTCTTCAAAAAGCCTTTGAAGCCATAATTGACACAATTGGTTTTATCCAACATGTCTCAGGTCCAACGCACAGACACAATCATACATTAGATGTAGACCTGTCACGAGAAAAATATATTTTAGATCTAATAATTTCCCTCGTAAATCCTGGAATATCGGATCACTGCATTACCGTTAAAACGTCCACTCGCTCTGCAAACAATGAGTTTCAAAAGCCGTACTATAAATTCACGGACTACAAATACATTTCTTAATATTTGTCAGCGTTTGTGTAAAAGAAAGGTGAAGCGGACTGCGGAGTCGGTAAGTTTACGTTCATTTAACATGTGAGCTGACCTATGCTCATCACATCGAGACAATAACACACAAAGACAAAGGGGGAACATATATACTGAGGGGAATGACTGTGAATGATGGTCAGGTGCGCTAGACGAGACAACAGGTGCGATGAGTTGATGAGATGGGCAATGGTGTTAGAAGGCCGGTGACGTCAAACGCCGAAGCTCGCCTCCTGCAGGGAGAGGATGGGCAGTAGATGACGTGGTCGTCACAATATTTTTCCAAGCTTGCTCATCAGAGACAGGGTAAATAAATCTGCAAACGATCTAATCCATGATCTTAACCCAACCTGCAAAATAATTTAGATACGGTTGCACCACTAAAAACGAAAGAAATACGCAACAAGAAACTTTCTCCCTGGTACACAGAAAATACTAGAGCACTAAAGCAAACATCCCACAACTTTGAGCAAATGTGCCGCTCCACCAAGTTGAAAGTATTCAGACTTGCCTGGATAGACAGCACACTAAAATACCTAAAAGCACTCACATCTGCTAGATCAGGGTATTTCTCCAACAAAAACAATCCAAAATGTATCTTTGATACAGTTGCAAAGTTAACTAAAAAGCAACACTCAACAAGTGAAGTGGGTCTTCACTTTAGCTGTAATGAATACATGAACTTCATTGATTAAAAGATCATCACCATTAGAAAACAAATAACTGACTCCTCAAATAATTACAGTCCCCAAAATCTCAGTTGACCTGAGAATGTCCTAAACCTCCCTGACCAGGTGTCAATAGGGACACTGGAACTTTTTGATCCCGAATCGCTCGACACATTCCCAAAATGTGTAATGAGTTCTAAACCCACAAATTGTCAGCTAGACCCGATTCCAAGAAAATTACTTAAGGAGCTATTTTCTGTGCTTGGTCAGCCAATGTTGAACATAATGAATTGCTTCCTTTCCTCTGGATGTGTATCCAAACTGGCACGACAATACAAGCTGCCTCTTGGAGATGTAATCCCGAATCACAATGTCAATTTTCACTGCTATGCTGATGACACACAGATATGTATTTTGATGAAGCATGGAGAAACCCCAAAATTGGCTACTTTGGAAGCATGTGTTTTAGATATTAGGAAGTGGATGAAATGAGAGAGAAATTCTTGCTTTTAAACTTAAAGAAAACAGAAATGCTTGTTTTAGGACAGTTTTAAGAAACAAAAGAGTTCAGCCTGGTCTATGATTAAGTGTTGTCTGGCCCAAGGGCATGAAGGTGACCAGAAAGGCCTGATACTGTCCACCCTTGCTGTCTTGCCAGATGGGCTCTACCTGTCTCTTCCTTTAAATAATTAAATGAAAATTATTTAATTAAAAATCATATAATGTGATTTTCTGGATTGTTGTTTTAGATTCCATCTCTCACAGTTGAAGTGTACCTATGGTAAAATATATAGACCTCTAGATGATTTGTAAGTAGGAAAACCTACAAAATCAGCTGTGTATCAAATACTTGTTCTACCCACTGTATAGAGTCTGTTGTGGGAAGCATACAAAAGGTTACGGCACAGGTACAGGTACATACATGTGCCAATGGTGACACAGAATCAGGCTTTCCTGTGTGTTTCCGTTCCCTTACTACTGAAATGATGATATCCTTAATGTCCACAAAGTATAGGGTATTGATTGTAGCAGCCCAAATCTTAGTGATTCAGTGTCTGACTATAAGTGAGTAAATTGTTTAGGAAATAATATTAAAGTCAAAAGGGCAGATTATTATAGAAATTTACTGAGCTGATGTATTGATGTATTAATTATACCATTGTATATGAGAGGGAAAAATCACTAATTACCTACTGTGTTGATAGTAAAGTACTGAGTTAATATATTTAGACAGTAGGAAAATGCTAGAGCTAAACTGATCAAAGATACAAGCCTAGGCTGATTGAGGACATAGTTGTGTGTTGCTCCAAGGTCATTTTAAAGGTTAATTTTTGTGAGATGTTCTCCCATCTTGCCCATACAAAAGGTGTTTCTGAACTGTACACTAGGCAGAATGCCACTGATCTTGTGTTAGTGTATTTCTGTCTCTATTTGTAAATATTAATTAACTATATTTGTGTAAAATAGTATTTTAATCTCTACCTTACCTGGCTTAAAAGGTTCAGACTTTTGATTTCTACAACAGTACCCTTAGTTCTTAATACTGTGAATTGCCCCCTTTAGCATCAATGATAGAATGCAGTCTACATGTGTTTTATAGATCTGGAGAAGGCATATGACCGCCCCCCCTCAGGAGATACTGTGGGAGGTGCTGCGGGAGAATGAGGTGAGGAGTACCCTTCTTAGGGCTATCCAATCCCTGTATTTCCAAAGCAAGAGTTGTGTCTGTGTTCTCGGTAGTAAGTTGGACTTCCTCCGCCAGGGCTGCACCTTTTCACCAATCCTGTTTGTGATGTTCATGGACTGGATATCGAGGCGTAGTCAGGGTGGGGAAGGTTTACAGATCGGTGGTCTGGGGATCTCATCGCTGCTTTTTGCCGATGATGTGGTCCTGATGGCATCATCGGTCTGTGACACTCAGGAATTTGAAGGTGGGCACACACTCCACCTCAGTCTATTAGAACTTGGGGGAGACAGCAGCATTTAGACCACCTGTTATTGAATTTGAGCTCCTTGGTGTTCTTTGCATTTAGGGCCAGGTTGTTATTAGCGCACCATGTTGCCAGGCACTTGTTCACTTCCCGGTAGGCTGACTCATCATTGTCACTGATCAGGCCTACAGCCATGGTGTCATCTACGAACTTGATGATGATTTTTCAACTGTGTACAGGGACCCGTTTGTAGGTGAAGAGGGACTACAGGAGGCAACTCAGCAAGCAGCCATGTGGAACAGCAGTGTTCAGGATCAGGTTGGAGGAGGGGAAGTTGTCTAAACTGAAAGACTGGGTTGTATTGGTAAGGAGGTCCAAATTCCATTTGCAGAGAGAGGGGCTGGTCCCTATGACTGGATGACTGTGTCAAATGCTGTGCTCAAGTCTATGAACAGCATTCTGACATGGGTGTTGGTTTTGTCCAGGTGGGTCAGGGCAGAGTGTAAAGCTGTGGCGTCCTCTGTAGACCTGTTCGATTGGTAGGCATCCTGGTAGGGATCCAGTGTTGGGGGGTGGCAGGACTTATGGTAGGCCAGGACCATTCTTTTGAAGCACTTCATGATCCTTGGTGTGTGTGCAACAGGTCGGAGTGCAACAGTCATTCTGGCCAAGGTCTTTACATGTCAGTAAAGACCTTGGCCAGCGGCCCAGCGCATTTGCTGAGCCCATGCCTGGGGACTCATCAGGACCAACATCCTTGCATGAATTCACCCTTCACAGTGCTGACATCTGTGATGGATTTGTGATGGGGAAGTTGTCTGGGGAGCTCAGCTTTAATTGCTAGATCTTTGTTGTCTCTGTCGAAGTGAGCGTAGAACCTGTTTAACTCATCAGTGATAGCCCTTGATGGCTTGGATGCCCTGGCACTTACAGTCCCCTCCAAAAAAAATTTGAATGGCAAGGCAAATTCCTTTGTTTTTGTTGGTCACTGAAGACATTTGGGTTTAAGATCAAAATTTGCATTTCTTGTTAAAGAGGATAAACCAACATGAAGACTAGAGAGCTATCTATGGGAGACATGCAAGCTATTGTCAAGCTGAGAAAAGAAGGAAAATCGACCAGAGCCATTGGACAAACATTGGGCATAGTAAGCACAACAATTTGGAATGTCCTGAAAAAAAAGAAACTACTGGTGTACTGAGCAATAGAGGTCGAACAGGTCGGCCAAGAAAAACAGTAGTTGATAAACAGAAATATTGTGAGAAAACCCCCAAAACATCAGTAAGTGACATGACCAATGACCTCCACAGTGCAGGGGTGAAGGAATCACAATCCACTGTTCGAAGAAGACTCAGAGAGCCAATATATAGAGGCCACACCACAAGATGCAAACCACTCATCAGCAGTAAGAATCAGAAGGCCAGATTGAAATTTGCAAAGAAGTACAGAGATGAGCCGCAAAAGTTCTGGAACACTATCTTAAGGACTGATGAGACCAAGATTAATCTCTACCAAAGTGATAGAAAGGCCAAAGTGTGGAGAAAGAAAGGAACTGCTTATGATCTGAAGCATACAAGCTCATAGGTGAAGCACGGTGGAGATAATGTCATGGTTTGGGCGTGCAATGATGTAACGGATGATGGTAGCAGCAGAATGAATTCAGAAGTGTACAGAAACATTTTGTCTGCCAATTTACGGAGAAATGCATTGAAACTAATTAGGAAGAAGTTTGGATTATCTGTAGGCTTCTGCATTGTTTGATCATCAGCATTTGTGTCAGCTGTTGTTGTACCTCTGAATTCTTGCAAGGCTGCTGGTTGGGGAAGGTCTTTATTTGCTTATGGGTGTCAACATTGTTGATGCAGATGTTGATGTAATCTAGAACAGAGGAGGCATTTGTTTCAGTGTCTGTACGGGAGTCAAGCGTAGCTTGAATTGCAAACAATCACCAGTCTGTGTTGCAACTGGTGTTGTAGTAGTCAGTCTGCCCCCTCTGGCCACACTTTGACTGTACTTACTGATGGTTTCACGCGTTTAATGACCGTTAAATACTTGGGGAGTAGGAACAGTGAACAGTGATCAGAATGTCCCTTGTGGGGGAAGAGAATGGCTTTGTAAGCCTCCAAAATGTTTGTACATGTTGTCTAGAGTATTGTCTCCTCGGGTGGGGCAGGAAACATTTTGGTGGAATTCATGAAAAAGTTTTAAGTGGTTGAAATCCCATGCAACAATAAAAGCACCATCTAGGTGTGCTGTTTGCAAATAGCATCCTGTAGTTTTTTCATAAATTTAGTATTAGTTAGTTTAGTATTACCATCCGGGGTTATGTAGACTCAAGTAACAATAGATGTATATTCCCAAGGCAAGTAAAAAGGCCAATCAGGTACTCCAGATTGGTTGAGCGGTGACTCTCGGTTATTTTAGTGTCTGGGCACCATGCTTTGATTACATAATTGCACAGACCACCTCCTCTGGTCTTACCAGAGTCCTCTGCTGTATGATCAGCCCGGAAGATGTCGCACCTCTCTAGCCCAATTGTGTTGTCATGTATGCTGTTGTTAAGCCACATTTCTGTGAAAATCATGATGCTGCAATCCATAATATTTTTTGAGAGATGATTCTGACGTACTTGTTTGCCAGGGTTTGTACATTAGTGAGGAAAAGGCTAGGTAGTAAATACCGATGTGGGATTATCTTTTTTCTAGCCCGGAGACCACACCGCATCCCTCGCAATTGTTTATGGTCTCGAACGCTGTCTCTGGGCACTTCCTTTTCAGAGATATTTAATGGGTCTCCCAGGACCTCTTCGCAATCTCCCGTGGAAGGTGTATGTTTGTGTGCATTCTGTCCCAATATTCAGGAGCTGATCATTTGAATCAGCTGTGACAGAGCAGGGAGAGAACTAAAACATGCAGGGCAGGGGAGCATCCAGGAGCATGGTTGAGAATCTAGGGATTCTTTGCATCAACTTTCAAGGTTTAATTTAGTTCAATTTCTGTAGAACAGCTGTACATTTTTTACCCATTATTTGTTCCCTGAAAATTGCCTTTTTGCCGGACTGCATAAGCGAACTTTAAATGAGTGAGTGATTGACTGACTGACTGAGTACACCTTGTTTAATAGTGTAGTGGCTAGCGAAGCAGACCTGCAAACTAAAGGTCCGGTATTCAGATCTCCTTACAGTCAAAGCGGAGTATGCATTAAGAAATATTCCATATAGACTAATACCTCTGGCTAAAACCTTCAGTAACTACATTATAGTAAGTCTGAAATAAAACAGTTAACGGTTATATTGCTACTGTTTCTGGTGGATTTTCAACAGAACACATCTGTGCGTTTTGGGTCAGGATAGGCGAACACATTTGCTGGTTACAACATACAGTAGTTACGTTATATTAAGCCTTAACTGAAACTGTATACATTTATATTGCGACTTTTCCTGGCATGGAAAAGTTCATCTTCAGTCTTGCTAGCAATTGCTCAAGTCTTATGAATAAACCTAGGAAGATTGTAGATACTGGTAAAGCCTATTACTGGCTAATAAGCTGTTAAAACGGCCAGTGGCAAAAGCCATGTAGTTTATAGACACTATAATATTTAATAAGAAACATTAGTCAGTTTAACCCAATGCTCAATATTGTCTAGCAACTGCTGAAACGTGTAATGCCTTGGCATAGTGTTTAAAGACGGTGCCTTTCACGTGAAAGGCTAAAGTTTGAACCTATTGAGAGCAACAATATTTATAAATTGTATTTGTGGGCTGCAATAAAACTTCAGTTATACAGTATTGCCTATTACTGGCTTACACGCTCTTAAAACGTCCATTGGCAAACGCCATATAGTTCATAGACTATATTTGTGGTGGAGGTGAACTTAGTAAGAAACATTGTTCAGTTTAAATGTCCATATTAATATCATTCTCAAGTGGCAAATAAGTTGTTATCCTGACATCTGTCAAATGTACAACTCTGGTGCAGTGGTTAACCACATAGACTTCCATGTGAGTGATCTGGGTTTCAATCTCGAGAGGGTAACACTTTCTATTGCGGGCCTGCTTAATTTGGCTTGCTTGTTTTATTGTTATAACTCTGAAATATACATTATATTTGTAACCTCTGGCAGTTTATCACTTACCTTTGTACTTTTTCAGGTGAGTCACTGGACTGGAAAAATGGGGGTGTTCTACACCGGTCCTATATGTCCACCAAAGGATGCCACGTTATTCTGTCCTGCTTTTCATATCCTGGAAATAAGTGTGAGTCAGGAAGCCATGAGGGATTATGCCTGGAGGCTCTCACTGGTCATTTCTCCACATCCACATTCATTACCTGAAATGGGTCACTAGAGAGAAAGTCACCCACCCTTCCCTATTCCCGTTCACCATTTATTTTCATCATGCAGACGTCGGGTAACTACAATGCTCTTTTTTATGATACTAGTAGCAATATTTTTTTCTGTTGATCAGTGTCCCTTTCAAGTGATGTGCACAGATGCTATGAAATTATGACTCAGATGACATCTTCAGTCTTGTCGGTGATAACCATCTGATTACATTTGCTTACTTCTAGTTGGACCTAGCTATTAAGTTATTTGTCTAAGGAAATATGACATTTAATTAGACAACCCTATAAGATTTTTCTGTTAGCAATGTTTTTTGTTGTCCTCGAATTTCAAATGGGAATTGAATCCTATCATAGTGTGACGACTACGCCATCTACTGCCCATCCTCCCCCTGCAGGAGGCGGGCTTCGGCGTTCGATTTCAACACCATCGCCCATCTCATCAACTCAGTGCACCTGTTGTCTCGTCTAGTTCACCTGATCATCATTCAGTCATTCCCCTCAGTATATATGTTCCCTCTGCTCCCTTTGTCTTTGTGTATTATTGTCTCAACTGCCTGTGTCCGGCGTGTTTTGGTGGGGGGCTGTTTTCTCTCAAGCCCTCCCGCCCTCCACTGGGGTGCTGTCCTGCCCCGTCTGGAATCCGGGGCTTTGGGGGGGTACTGTGACGGTGAGGTGACGGACTGCTCCGCCATCTCCCGCATTCTCAATCTTTCCAACGGTCATGAACTCATCCCGGTCCCATTCTTTTGTCTTGTCAATCAGTGTTCACACCAGGTCCCAATCAATCCATTAGTATGTGTTTAAATGTTTCTTTCTCTGCTCCCCTCAGTTGTAAGTCATTGTGCCATGTCACTGTGTTGTCTCAAGTCAGTGAGTACAAAGACTACTACCCCTGCCTGCTCCTGGTCCGTCCTCTTCACCACTACACACCCACTGTGACACTTCAGTTAAGGAGGGAAACCTTTTTGGCCTGACACCAAGATATGATGACACTTTTTTTTATTCCCTTTAAGTTTCATAAGAAGGTGACTACTGTGAATTTTGGTTTTGTGTGTTTAAGCATTGTCAAATATGTGTTTCATTTCCATGCTGAAACTTTTGAAATAATATAAATTATGCCTCTACTGTAGCATGAGAGCGTTATAGGTTGATATGGGAATTACATTGCGTAAGTACCACACAAGCACATTTCCACAGCCGTCGTTCCTGCAGATGTCATGCTGGCTGGCTGTTATTTTGTATTTTACAAAATGAGACAAGAAACTAGAAGGCAGACGATGAGAGGAATATAAATAATCATTTCTGTTGATCTCCCTGGAAAGCTGGTGCAGACTCTTCATCCATAATGCATTGTCTTCAGTGGTGGGAGGTATGTGTATGGATGCTGGCAGAGTCCCATCACCCAATTATCCTACCACTGCAATAGCTCTTGGGATCTCCTGTGGACAAGCCACATTGACTCCTCTATTCTACCAGGAGCCTACTGCATTACAAAACGTTTGTAGTCTTTCTCTCTCTTGCACCTTCTCTGTTTATTCTCCTTTTTCTGTTTTAGCTTCTATTCTCGCGTAACTATCTTTTTGTATTCATCCTCACAGCAGACAGAGGGCCCACTGTACAATTAAACAGTAAAGTGCTCTCCATATAAATAGTTGTTAAATAGTCTATATTTTCCTAATCTCATTGCAAGTAATTGTTTTCTGAATCTCTTAAGGACAGAAATCTGGTGGACCAATGTATCAAACTTTTTATCTGGCTGATAAGAAAGCAGTGAGTAACTACCAATAGGCCTGGGCTTAATGGGCTTAATCTTGCATCCAGTCTGCTCCCTCAACACCTTCCTCCATGTGTCTTTTGGATCGCTATAGCCTTAGGGTTGGTGTTGGAAGGGAGGACAGCTTCTTGATTCTTTCCTGAAATAAACACACACATCTTGCAATGTCTTAAATGCTTTTCAGTTTTGTATTGATCTTAACTATCAAACAATAACATTGCCTCATCCATTTGTTTCATAGTCTACATTGCGTTTTATCATTATCCGGAAGTCCACTAGATACATTTTGACAATTTATCCTATTTTGAGGACTACACGAGAACATGTAGGTATAAGTCTGATAACCAGATTTCCAATCTGATATCTGTTGAAGTAGAGGATGACATTGTACAGCTGACAGTCATGCTTGGTGGCCCAGACTATTTCATTGGTATTTTCTAGAAGTACATTAAAATCTCAAGCAGTTGATTCTTCTTTACTTTGGATGATGTAAGTTGCAACTGCTGGCAATAAGATAATCATTCAACCAGTTTGAATTGAGAAAAATTGTCTTATTTTGTGTCACTGTGTGTACCACAATGAGCACAGAGAAAATAAAAAAGAACTGAATGGTCTGAGGTCTGACAGAAGATTGTGTCCAACTATGGAGTCCATCTCCAAAATCATTGAGATTTCTGATTCCTACATTTGCAGTGTTACCACAAAATACAAGGCCCATGCCACTATAGCAAACCTGCTTGGAGTTGGCGACAAAAGAAAGTTGATGCAATACTGAAGCAAAGGATTGTTTTAATGGTCGAGAAAATATCAAACATTCATGCTGACCTTTTGATTCATGAGACAATATGAGTTATTTGAAAGCTCATACACAAGTTGACCTTCCTATAGGTTTGCCCCTATCCTAATGGAACAAAAGAGACATTCACAATGGTTGCATTTTATTTGTTATGCGGCAATCATACTCCTTTAATACTGATATTGAATTATTATTGTGTTTGGCTGGATACTGTGGAATGTAAAGAGAGGGGGAGAGGTGCTGTAGAATATAAGTGAGCCAAATAATATAAGCGCATATAATTTGAGGGGTCGGAATGGTGTCTACAGTGGGGAGAACAAGTATTTGATACACTGCTGATTTTGCAGGTTTTCCTGCTTTATCTTAGGTACACTGAGAGACAGAATCTAAAACAAAAATCCAGAAAATCACATTTTATGATTTTTTTTATAATTAATTTGCATTTTATAGCATGACATAAATATTTGATCACCTACCCACCAGTAAGAATTACGGCTCTCACAGACTTGTTAGTTTTTCTTTAAGAAGCCCTCCTGTTCTACACTCATTACCTGTATAAACTGAAACTGTTTGAACTTGTTACCTGTATAAAAGACACCTGTCCACACACTCAATCAAACAGACTCCAACCTCTCCACAATGGCCAAGACCAGAGAGCTGTGTAAGGACATCAGGGATACAATTGTAGACAAGGCTCGGATGGGCTACAGGACAATAGGCAAGCAGCTTGGTGAGAAGGCAACAACTGTTGGCGCAATTATTAGAAAATGGAAGAAGTTCAAGATGACGGTCAATCTCCCTCGGTCTGGGGCTCCATGCAAGATCTCACCTCGTGAAGCATCAATGATCATGAGGAAGGTGAGGGATTAGCCCAGAACTACACGGCAGGACCTGGTCAATGACCTGAATAGAGCTGGGACCACAGTCTCAAAGAAAAATATTAGTAACACACTACGCCGTCATGGATTAAAATACTGCAGTGCACGCAAGGTCCCCCTGGTCAAGCCAGCCCATGTCCAGGCACATCTGACGTTTGCCAATGATGATCCAGAGGAGGAATGGGAGAAGGTCATGTGGTCTGATGAGACAAAAATTTAGCTTTTTGGTCTAAACTCCACTCACCGTGTTTGGAGGAAGAAGAAGAAGGATGACTACAACCCAAGAACACCATCCCAACTGTGAAGCATGGAGGTGGAAACCTCATTCTTTGGGGATGCTTTTCTGCAAAGAGGACAGGACGACTGCACCGTATTGAGGGGAGGATGGATGGGGCCATGTATCGCAAGATCTTGGCCAACAACCTCCTTCCCTCAGTAAGAGCATTGAAGATGGCTCGTGGCTGGGTCTTCCAGCATGACAATGACCCGAAACACACAGCCAGTGAAACTAAGGAGTGGCTCCGTAAGAAGCATCTCAAGGTCCTGGAGTGGCCTAGCCAGTCTCCAGACCTGAACCCAATAGAAAACCTTTGGAAGGAGCTGAAAGTCTGTATTGCCCAGCGACAGCCCTGAAACCTGAAGGATCTGGAGAAGGTCTGTATGGAGGAGTGGGCCAAAATCCCTGCTGCAGTGTGTGCAAACCTGGTCAAGAACTACAGGACACGTATGATCTCTGTAATTGCAAACAAAGGTTTCTGTTCCAAATATTAAGTTCTGTCTTTCTGATGTATCAAAGACTTATGTCATGCAATAAAATGCTAATTAATTATTAAAACATCATACAATGAGATTATCAGGATTTTTGTCACTCACAGTCGAAGTGTACCTATTGAGAGAAGGTAGGCTTGAGAAACTCAACAGAACACAGATGTACTAACTAACTCTTGAGCACAGGTGTATGGATAGGACACACGTCCTGTCCATACCTCCTGCTAGGAGTTGCCCATGTGACTGTCACAGGCTTGAGGGATAGGACCATTGACCATATGTTGGAACAACCCATACAAGGGTCATTCAGGCCTTTCTTACTGGAGGGTATTTGGCTGGGTTTGACCCTAGGCCGCCTCCCTTTATAAGTACTGTGGAACTACCTGTATTCTTTGGAGAAGCACAAAGGAGAGAGAGAGAGAGGGAACTATGACCTGTTAACATCAATGTCTCATGCTGAATAAAGATGGCTCTCCCCTGACTTTTGGTTGCATAACTTTTTGTTCTTGGACATCATCAGAACAGGAAGCTAACACTAAAATAAAAATTACAGACCTCTACATGCTTTGTGAGTAGGAAAACATGCAAAATCAGCAGTGTATCAAATACTTGTTTTCCCCACTGTATGTAAATCCAACCCAAGAGACATTTGCATGTGAATTCTTCAAATTTTAGGTGTTGCTAAAGTTTTAGAGGGCAGGAATAATGCTGAACGTGGCTGTAGAAAGCTCTCTAGCTGTGTGTAAACCTTTACAAAAGCTGGCGGCTCTTATCAAAAGTGTGGTTTCAAATTCATCAGTAACTTTCCACAACTTTCTCCAACCACGGTATATATAACATTTTGAAGATTTAAATACTTTATTCAAATGTAACAAGCTATTTATAATTAGGGGAAGAAAATATCTGAAACTGTTTAGCTCAAGTTCTTCTTGATTAGCTGTTGACATTCCTGCTGATATGCAAATAAAAACAATATCTGGTAGAAATTAATTAAGAAAACAGGGTTGATGAATTGTTATTTGCTTTCAATTTGGAAAAAGAGACAAACTGCTTCAGTATGTAAAAATAATCTATTTCTAGAGAAATTATCAATAATGCTGACACAAGACATTTGTACCGATGGAGCAACTCTACCCTGACTAATCACCCACATGCAAGGATTATTTTGTTTGTTTTTGAAGTCTGTGCTGTTTTTAAACCCTAATCACACCAACCCCCATTCTCGCACCGCGGGCAGAATTGCTGTATAGTGGTTACCAGCTAGGGGTCCTAGGACACCTGGGGTACAGGGCCATTCCATGGGGGGTACTTGAGAACTCATGACACCATAGGCTTACTAGTAAATCTATCATGGAGGGGTGCTTCAGGGGTCATCCTACAAGATCCCTATGGGATTTTTTATGTTGGAGGAGGCATCCCTATGAAAATCCATTAAGGTATATCTAGTTGAGCCCCTACTGAAATGCTTGCAATAAAATATTTCAAAGATGTTGTAGGATGGTTCCAAGTACTGATATCTGTTTGTATAGCATGCCATTCGTCCAGCCCAATGTCCAGAGCTGGTGCAGACAGAATAGTAGATTACTGAAATATGTTTGTTGGACTGCATAAGCAGAGACAATCAAAAAGAGTGAATGTCTTTTACTGAGTGAGTTACTGTTTACTGAGTGTGAGGCTAAAATGCACATGCATTTTGACATGTTTACTATGTGGAGAAGTTCTGTATTTCCTGTAAGGATTTTAAGTGAAAATTCATTCCTCAAGCAAGAGGGGGTGAGTCTTCAAATTTTGACCAATCAAATTTTTATGAATCTTAATTTGGTGCAACAAAATGCCCAGGGAGCATTTTACCCCATAGGGAGAGGCATTTTGCCCCTATAGTGGGGTAAAATGCATCATTTACATAGTTTAGCATTTGAAAAAGTTGCAAAAATATTTCTCATTCTGCCAAAGTTTTTAAAAAAAATGTTTTTGACAATAGCTAATATGTTCATAGAAAAATCTGACCAATCATTGCTTTTTTTCTGTCAGAAAATATACATTTCCCTTAAGGGGGGTGTTTTCCTCCAAGATACCTAGGTTTCAGTCATTTATTTATTCATACACAAATTTTGGTTACAGATTGCAAGTTAAATGTAAAATGTAAAATGTGTTCAAACTTCACTGTAAAAACTAATCAAATATTGCTTGCAAGCACAAACTAAATATACAAACTTAACTTGCAAAGCTAAGCTTGCAAGCACATACTGTACCTAAATGTACAAGCTTGCAAAATGTAATTACAGACATGAGCATCAGACAATTTACAACCACACATTTTGTTACAAAAGTGCATGGAGATGTATAATATTCCATATCAGTCTGGTACAAATGGAAATTACCAAAAGAAATGTGGGTCCGTCAGTATTGTCGCACTGGGACAATACGATGATGCATTCATCTTTGAAACCTTTTTATGCATTAGTATTGCAATGCAGTCCTATCGATATGCATTTGTATTGTTATGCTATCCCTATTTATGTGTATTCATAAGTTCAGGGAAAAATATTTATCTGTTATAAAGGAAACATTGTGCTTGCTTCCTTTCTACCAGATTGACAATTTCCCATGTAACTTTACCCATTCAGTAATAACAGCTGAGAGACTTATAATGTAATATTATTATTGTCAGGTAAATTGTTTTCCTAGGATTGAATTCTCAGTCACAATTTAACTTTCAAGTCACTGATTAATATTGCTTAGTATAATATTTTTTGGTCAGCCTTTGGAGTCAGCAATCAATTGAAAAACTTGGTTAACTCATTTCTATTGTCTTTTCCAATTCAAATACTGCAGGCCTACAGATTATATACACTTAAATGTAATATCAATCCACTACAGACTGAATACTGATGTTCAGCATTCCAGACATATTTTTAACAGAAGCATAGAACTAAGCATTCGATTTTATATGTTGATGTATTTCATCTTCAAAATCCAGTTTCTATTGTGAGGTTCAGTGAAGGACTGTAATTGCGTTTTGTGGATGAGTGGTCCCAGGGTAACATAGAGGATTGAGATGTTATATGGTTTGCTCTTCTTAATGAAAGCTAAGGGGGATTCACCGGGGTGTGATCTAGCTAATGAAATTATAGCTACATAACCACATAATCCAAGTTAAAACAGTGGTGTTCACAGAATATCTTAACTCTTTTATGTTTAGTTTTGCTGAAAATAAAACTGAAGTAGATCAGTGGTCAAGCTAAGATGAAGTCAGAATGTCCTTACTTATTGGTTGGTATGCCTATGTATCTGACTAGATGGAGCTGTTGTTTTCAGATACATCGCAATGCATGCGATTAAATGACTGCAGCTCTGTAAAGAGCTGTTATGATAAATTAATCAATCAGTCAAATGTATTTGTAAAGCCCTTTCTACATCAGCAGTTGTCACAAAGTGCTTTTACAAAACACACAGCCTGAAACCCTCAACGTGCAACCAAAAACATTGTTTAAGCACAGTGGATTGGAAAAACTTTCACCATATGTCAGAACATGTACCATGTGTGTCACGACTCCCTCCCCTGCTGGTGCACCTGGGCTCTGGCGGTCAGCATCACCGGCCTTCTGAAGCCACCACCCCCTGACCTCTGCAACAGCAGGCGCACCTGTTCATTGTTGTGTGTGATTACATTAGGTTTATGTCTGTCTGTTAGGGGGAGTTGTGGGTTATTGTTTGTTGCCACGTTCTGTTCTTGACATGATTCCTTTTTTTCCCGAAGTACCTTGTTGTCTCTTAGCACAACAGTGGAACTAGCGCGCCCACATTGACAATTTTCGGTGCAGCCTGCGGGAGGACGTCTATGCGGCGTATTGTCACCTGTGCCTTTCGGTTTCAGGAAGTGGCAGGACAGGCGCTCATGCACCAACCCAGGTACGACCAACCCCACTGTCTATCACACAAGTGCTTGTTCCTGTATTTTTCCCTAGGTTCCCTAGCTCTGCCCCGTGGAAGGCCCTCATAGATTCGGGGGGAGCAGGCAATTTTGTAGACCGGTCGCTGGCAAGTGTTACGCATTCCGCTGACCATGCTCAGCCAGCCTTTGCCTGTTCATTAATGGGATCTTCAGTGACATGTGGGGTCGCGGGGTCCTGGCGTACATCGATGACATCTTGGTGTGCACAGCCACTCGCGAGCAACATGTCACTCTGGTACGTCGGGTGTTTGAAAGGGTGCTGACAAATGACTTGTATTTCAAGGTTGAGAAGTGTCTTTTATTCCAGTATTCCGTCTCCTTTCTAGGATTCCACCTCTCTGCGTCTGGGATGGAGATGAAGACAGACCGCATTGAAGCCGTGCGTAATTGGCGACCCAACCATGGTAAAAGCGGTACAGTGCCTCCTTGGTTTTGTATATTATTAGGGTCATTCGGGGCTTTGGTAAGGTCGCACCCCCGATCATCTCCCTGTTAAAAGAGGGGGGGGCAACAGCTCCAGCAGGGGACCACAAACTTCCCTTATCCAAGCTACCTTTGCCAGCTCTGACTGGGGGATCCTGATGCATTCCCAAGCCAGTGTCGAAATATAGTCTCTCCACCAAGTCCTGAGCCTACCCCGAGGTCACCTCCCAGCTGGACGTGCCTGGTTGAGGTGGTTCGGGCGTCCTAACTAGATGCCCAAACCACCTCAACTGGCTCCTTTCAATGCAAAGGAGCAGTGACTCTACTCAGAGTTCCTCACGGATGACTGAGCTTCTCACCATACTTCTAAGGGAGACGCCAGACACCCTTCTGAGAAAACTCATTTTAGCGGCTTGTACCCGCAATCTAGTTATTTTGGTTATGACCCAGACTTCATGACCGACGGTGAGGGTAGGAATGAAAATTGACTGGTATTTCAAGAGCTTTGCCTTCCGGCTCAGCTCTCTTTTCGTCACAACGGTGCGGTAAAGCGAATGCAATACCGCCCCCGTTGCTCCAATTCTCCGGCCAATCTCCCGCTCCATTTTTCCCTCACTTGTGAACCAGACCCCGAGATACTTGGGGTAACGCCTCATTCCCCAGCAAGAGGAGGCACTTCATCAGTTTCCTGCTGAGAACTATGGCCTCAGATTTAGAGGTGCTAATCTTTAAATTTTTTCATTGTGTAATTTGTTGAGAACCAAATTATGTATAAACGGTTAATGGAAACAAAAATTACCAACCGATTCATGGCTGGATTCAAACTCATCCTTGGCACAGTGTAAGCCTGCTGAATGACAGACCTGCCAATTACGTCGTTCTCTGGCAAATGCCAATAGAGCTACACAGTGCTGGGAGTGTTAGCACAGGTCCCACTAGGGTACGTCTGGCCATCATGCCATCTTCATGGACTCTGTTTCTGACCGTTTGGTAAGAAACTTGCACAGCAGTAGCCAGATGGAGTTTTTTTTGTAGATATCTGGCACTACTTCTTCTGTTCCTCCTCACAGAAAAGAAAAGATACCGTTCCTGCAGGTGGGTTGATGCCTTCTACGGCCCAGTCCAGCTCTCCTTGTGCAACGGTCCATCTCCTCGTATCTCCTCCATGCTCTTGAGACTGTACTGGGACACACAGCAAACCTTGCAATGCCTCGTATGGATGTGCCATACTGGAGGAGCTATAATACCAGTGCAAACTAAATGGGGACACAAGGACACTAGCAAAACACTGAACTAGAGAAAAGTCAGTCAAGAAAGATACAGAGAGAACAATTGTCTGGCCATCACCTGCAAAACCATTCCCTTTTAAGTGTTGTTTCTCTTGCCTCTCCAGTGCACCTGTTGTCATTTTCATTTGCACAAAAACATGTAACACATATTTACAATCACTTGTGCTTCCTGGCTGGACTGATTGATATCATTGTAGTTTAATTGACTTGGTGTTGTACTGTGATGGTTACATGTTACCTTCATTTTTTTGAGCAGTGTACATATTATCCTACAAATTTTCAGTTACCATTGAACATGTTTTGGATAAACCTAGAGTGATCAAAGACACATATGCACTGTTACTTATGCCGAAAAAAAAATGTTAACATATTCTTTCTCTCGTCCAGGACATGCTAATCTGTCTCCTAGAGTGTAGAATGTAGGGAGGAGATCTAGGAGTGGACATTTAGGGTAATTTGTAATCTGATCTCTGAGTAGTTTGTCATGTAACTCCTGCTTTTTACGTTTTTTTTGTTTCCTATTGTTTACTAACCTAAAAGATTTTATTGTTTGGCATACTGTATCATATTCCCACTGAGTCAAGAAACAATATTTTCCCCCTAAATATTTATTTATGTTGTATGGTGCCCAATTTGCGGTTATGGCCATAATCTGTTAAAAGCAACTCCACAGCAGCCGAAGTTTGAGATGGGTGTCCATGTGTTAAGCGACCAGGAATGTATAACCTGTACAGTCACCTCCAAAGTACTAGGCACCCTTGGTAACAATGAGCAGAATAGGCTCAAAATAAACAACACTGGCAATTAGCTATATTGACTTTTTCCAACCTAATCACAACTCAGTTCATTGCGCTTGAGCAACTCCTTGTGTTAGATCTGGCACCTTCAGTTGGCCAGACAACGCGTTCTCATCCAGCTCATATATACCAGAAACAACTTTGGGGTTCCGCCAAGAGTAATGAGAACAAGAAAGACTTGGCAAGCATTAGACGACACGTCTTAATGTTTGACTCTCACAAACTATGAATTATGGCCATAATTGTGAATTAGACATAACAACAAAACTGTCTCTTAAAATTCCTCACTATACAATTTATAAACAGTATAATTATTTTATAAATGAAAATATGTATAACATTAGTAAATGTAAATAAGTTACTGATAATGATTTAAATAAGTTAATGATTTTAAAGGTAATTAATTAGGTGGTTATTCATTATTTTTTATGGTTCATGTGTAATGTAAATGCACGTATAAGTGTATTATCAGCCATGAATTGACTATGTATTAACAGTCAATTAGCTCGTGTATAAATGTGAGTAAATGCACTTACTGATAACTTTTACCTATTATTCAGAAACTGTTTTGTATCTCTTTTGTACGGTGGCCCACGGGGGCGAAACACAACAACATTAGCGATGCAAAAGTTGGAAACACAACATTAACAAAAATGAAACATTTATAAAAACGCTGCATTTCAGAAAACAAACTACCCACAACACCACAACATTGGGTGACAACACAACAACATTGGTTCACACCACAACAGCATCAGCCCAAAACACAACAGCATTAGCCCAAACCACAACATTTGCAGAAAGCTGCAAATGTTGCTTCAAGTTATTCAATACGGAAGTGCTCCAGACCGCTATGTCTGTGGCAAGTGGAATTAGTTGGGCTTCCAACTAAATATAAATTTCACATCGTACCGACGGACAGACTTCGGGCGCTCTGGCGTTATTGTTTTTGTTATTAGCTAGCTGTGACGGTGAGGTGATGAATTGCTCCGCCATCTCATGCATTCCATCTTACTAACAGTCATGAACTCACCCCGGTCCCATTCATTTGTCTCGTCTTGTCAATCATTGTTCACACCAGGTCCCAATCAATCCATTAGTATGTGTTTAAATGTTTCTTCTCTGCTCCCCTCAGGTGTTATTCATTGTTCCATGTCATCTGATGTATGTGGTGAGTGGTGAGTGGTGAGTGGTGAGTGGTGAGTGGTGAGTGGTGAGTGGTGATTGGTGATTGGTGAGTGGTGATTGGTGAGTGGTGAGTGGTGAGTGGTGAGTGGTGAGTGGTGAGTGGTGAGTGGTGAGTGGTGAGTGGTGTTTCCCTGCGGCCATTTTCATTTAGTAGTTTTGCCTCTGTACTCTGTGTTTTCTGTTCGGTGTTTTTTTGTTTGTTGGTATTAATTAAAGAGTACGCCAGACTACTACCCCTGCCTGCTCCTGGTCCATCCTCTATACCACAATACACCAAGCTTTGTGCCACTGGCTATCGGGAACACTTATCAAAGTACTTTTTACAGTTTACATTTCTGCCCAGCGAAGGAGGTAGTAATGAACATTGATTGCTGATCGATGAAGCGGGCAGTAAAGTGTGGTTTGTAGCAGTACATAGGTACATTAACATGTCACAAAGATGTGCAATACACATTTTATCACAAATGTCTTTGCTGACCCTACAGAGGAAGCCGAACGAGGCGAGAAATGTCCGCTAACAACGATGGACTGTGAAGTTTCTGATCCAATCTGGATGCATGATTACTGTGCAGGCCCTGAACCTGCAGCCCTGGATATGGCCTTAATAATGGTCAACAAGGAGCAAGCAAGAGAAGCTATGTTTCATGAGCTTGAAACAAAGCTGGAAAACCTGATTACACAGCACCACTTTTGTGTGGGATATGACAAAGACAGGTTTTTAAACAAGGTACAGTAATTGTTTACTATCCAGCAATCCCAAAGTCCTCCTGCATCTCCTACTGTGTTATTCAGAACATGGACACCAAATCTTACCAAAATTAAGCCTACTGAATGAATATTGTCTTGGCATTAGGCATGTACTGCAGTGTTGAAACTGTTAAAAAAAACTGACTTGCAGTATAACTAAAATTATATAATATATATCTGAAATAATCAGTTTGTTAAGACTTATACAGGCTGCAACATCAGCTAAGTCAAGTATAGTGTTTCCTGATACCTATTCAGCTGACAGTAAGCTGACAGCTCCATGCCATCCAAAGCTATTTGGTCTTCCTTAAAGTAAATACTCCCAGTCTGTATCATTGTGTAGATTTGAAACCTACACCATTCTGGCGGCGTTCTGGGATTTGATTGAGGTTTGTAAACACCAAGTTAAGCGTCACCAGTGCAAATGCGTCCGAGATAAGTGTTCCTTGATGAAAATCTGTAAAAGGCAACTTAATAGAATTCAGTACATTATATGGAATATTTATCATACTGTTATTTTTCTTTGTTAAAATCTATTCTTCACTTTATTTGTGTTATGGACCTAACCCAATGCAAGAGGAATATATTGTACTAAAACGGTTTTCTTTCTGTTCAGTCACTCCCACCAATCAATTAGTTTTTCTTGTTCGCTGGGTCTGAAACCGATTAATTTGGGTCGTGAACCAGATAATAATCTCTTGGGCCAACTTCCTCTACTTCCTGCTTGCATCAGTATGGATATAGATCCCGAAGGATAACATCAATGCCAACATGCCACCCAAGTTCAATGATTATCCAGACACCAAGGTTGTGATCAACTGCACTGAACTCTGCTGCCAGACACTGTCTTTGTTGACCCTACAGAGGAAGCCGAACGAGGCGAGAAATGTTAGCTAACAACGACTCCTGCAGAGTGAGGTGTTTTCTTCAAGTCGCACTGTACCTTCAAGGGCATGTTGGGAATCTCACCACATGGAGCTGTCCCTTTTTATCCTCTTTGGTCAGTGGATGTCTCCCCTGGTACATGGCAAACCTCTGGGAAACATGAGGATGTTGTTCTCCATTTTCTAAATCAATGCAATTCGGTGCTGCTGCTCTGCTCCCTTGTACAAGCCTGCATTTTGTGTGACATCTCAATGGGTTGCCTAATGCTGTGTTGTGGAGTTGCTATTGATGAGTAAGGATGTGGACACAATGACAAGACTGAAGCCTGCAGCCATCTACTGGAATTGGTGTAGGAGGGGCTTCAGGTAGCTTAACAATTTCATGGGTTTTTAGCTGTGGAGGTTGATAAAGACCATACACTGTCAGCTTGCACAGGCCCAAAGGCAGACTCAACCAGGGGAACGTTGACTGTCATGTCCATGGTTGTCACATGAGGCGCAGTAAGTGGAGTAAAGTTAGCATATGTTTCTGAGATGTGAAAAAGGTCCATGTAAGGCATTTGTCTGTAGAGAGCTTTGTAGAGGGAACTCCTGCAA
This sequence comes from Esox niger, assembly GCA_016801105.1. Classification (NCBI taxonomy): domain Eukaryota; kingdom Metazoa; phylum Chordata; class Actinopteri; order Esociformes; family Esocidae; genus Esox; species Esox niger. Next base: position 53,959 of record JACXGJ010000218.1, on the reverse strand, counting down.
AACATTTAAAGCATTTTTTGGGGCATACTTGATGGCTTAAAGGGGTAAATGCTCAGTGTACCTCAAATAACATGGATGATATAACATACACATTTACACACTCCAAATATCACATTTCTAAAACATTAATTTGAGGTGCCTCTAACCTTGCCTTATTCCATCAGCACACAAGTTAGTTGGTTTCCGATCCTCCATGCTATCAACCGGACCAGGCTTCACACTCTAAGGAACAAGGAGTAGCAATCTTTTGCAACAGACTTACTGTTACAGAGGATAACTAATGTACGTGCATTGTTTTGGGCACTGTAAAGACTCAAGTGTTGTTGGTTTGTACCAACGTTGTTCTGTCTCTGTGTAGCTGTAAACAACTGGTACAGCAAGAGTGTTGAGTAGTGAGAAGTGTCCCATCTGGTAAAGCTGACCAACCAGTAGATTGAACACAGCACTTCCTGCAACTCAGGAGCAGTGGCGTCAAACGACTATCAATGGTACATGAGTGCTTTTACATCTATGAAGTGAAGAAACACATTATGAAGTGCAGTTTACCAAAATGTATCCAGGTTATGGCTGATAAGATGCACAACTCAAGCCCTCAAGGTAGGCCATAAAGACAACTGGAGCAGGTTAATGGTTTTGTTCTTTGTTCAACCACCCTCAGTTATGTATACTCATGAGAGTGATAGGATAATTTAGTGAAGATTAAATGTAAACACTGTCTCCTATATATGTTTATCCTAATTATGGTCCTACACACACGGCTTTATGCTCTGTCAGTGTACATTTTTTAGATACTGTGCAGAATATGGAATAAAACTTGACTGCATTATAGCTCGTTGGCATAATTATATTTCATGCTAACACAAATACAAACACTTTCAGCTAGATTCCTTGGAAGATTGTTAAGATGAACTAGCTAACGTTAATTTTACATTTGCTGAGTAGCTAAGTAGTTGAATGTGTGATTGTATATCTGGCACTTACCTACGTAGTTGTGTATGTAGCTTATATACATCTTGAGCCAGTTTTCTGCGCTGTTCTGCGCTGATGCTGTTGTGGTGTGAGCCAGGGTTGTTGTGTTGTGAGTTAATGCTGTTGTGTTGACACTTATTGTGGTTGGGTTGTGAATAGTTGATTGTTTTCTGAAATGCAGCGTTTTTATAAATGTTACATTTTTGTTAATGTTGTTCTATTTTCAACTTTTGTCTGCATCGCTAATGTGTTTCATTTTTGTAATGTTGTTGTGTTGTGTGTTAATGTTATTGTGTTTTCAACTTTTGTTTGCACCGCTAATGTTGTTGTGTTTGGCACTTTGAGTGTGGACCATATATTACTTAATTAACATTTATATATGACTTGTAATTATTTCGATATGTATTAACAACTTATTAATGATTTGTATACTATTTCGCCATCCCTAATCTGAAGTGTGGATTATACATACTCTATGCATTTGAAAATGCCCCAAAATATCCTAAACCATGCAATGATGAAAAGATACCACACCAAAAGTATAAAACATGTTTTTATGGAAAAACATCTAAAAAATTCCAGGTATAACTTGTCTGTATTGTCTAGACACATTGCATGCAGTTTGCATTTCTTCTCTTCTTTTTAAAACCTATCTGGGATAAAAGACAAACGGCCTCCTCCAATCAGGTTTTTTCCAATCAAGAAAACAAAGTGATCCAGATCTTTCAAGTGATTTAGAGACAATGTAAGAGACCATGGAGTGACAATATCAATATGTAACAACATTTTGTAAATACAGGTCTGACCCAAAATTACTTCTCAGAATGGTAAATATAACTTTGGTGCTTTGAACATTATCTGGTCTTTAAAGGAATTTAAATATAAAAAATCATGGGGGATCTGAATGGCAAACTCTTTGCGTTTGCCTATATTTCCTTAATAAAACCCATTGGAGTTGAATGCCAGAGTGCCTTCTCTGACATTTTCCACCGATGTGTCCTTCCATGCCTCGATGGTCTCTATGATTGCAATGCCATACAGAGCTACGAGTCAGGGTAAGCTGTGTTCACTGAATCTTATTTTCATTTCATTTAAGGAATAATAAAGCCTTATAGGCCAGATAATCCTTTTTATTATTTTTCTTTATTGTTTTTTAACAAAAGTGTTTAGACCTTTTCAGTTCATAAGGAATTGGATTGTAGTTTTATTTTTCTAGTTTTATCAACATGTAATGATTAATTAATACATGATTGAAGGGGGGACTGAGAGAAAGTAGGCTTGAGAAACTTAACACAACACAGATGTGTGAGAAAGTATGTCTGTTTAGGTGTATTCTAATTTTAAAGGACACAACACAGAGTAATGTTGCTTTGCAAATGTATGTAACTTTCTATACATCCTTGGAAACTGCTCCAAGGAATGTGGTTGAACCTCAACTCCACCAAGGAATGTGGTTGAACATCAACTCCATACATCCCCCATACATTCCAAGTTTGGGACTAGGAATAGGGAAGGTTGTGACATACATTGCCCTTATACGATTGGATAACAGCCAGAAAGTGCAGGGAATGTGTTCTTGTATATATAGGCTGTTTAGGACAAAGACAGTCGGAGAAGCACAAAGGAGAGAGAGAGAGAGAGGGAACTATGACCTGTTAACATCAATGTCTCATGCTGAATAAAGATGGCTCTCCCCTGACTTTTGGTTGCATAACTTTTTGTTCTTGGACATCAGAACAGGAAGCTAACAGGAAGTGGATAATAGAGAACTTCTTGATTTTATACTCAAGAACAACTAATATGCTCATTTTAGGGCCCAAGAAACAAAGAGTTTTGTTGGCAGATCTCAGTGTGAACCTCGACGGCTGCATGGTCGTATCCCAAAATACTATAAGAAACCTCTGCGTGACCCTTGATCCTGACCTCTCCTTTTATGAACATAAAATATATCTCGAGCTGTTTATTTTCAGCTTCGAATTCATTGAGCTCCACTACTGTGGAATGATTTGCCAATTAAAGTTAAAAACGCAAACTCTGTGTTGCAGATCTAGATGGTACATGACGATTTTAGCTGCCACTCTGCTGAGCCCCCCCCCACGCCCTGTCCATGTGGTCATGTTTCCAATCTGGACTAGGTTTAAATAAACTCTGGACTCATGCATTTATTAATCAGCCCCCCCCCCGGTTTTCAGAGACCTCCGGACCTCCCCCAATACAGTGCACATTTTCGAGTGGCCTTTTATTGTGGCCAGCCTAAGGCACACCTGTGTAATACTCATGCTGTCTGATCAGCATCTTAATATGCCACACCTGTGAGGTGGATGGATTATCTCGGCAAAGGCGAAGTGCTCTCTAACACAAATTTAAACAGATTTGTGAACAATAATTGAGAGAGATAGGCCTTTAATGTTCATAAAGAAAGTCTTAGATATTTGAGTTCAGCTCATGATGAATGGGGGCAAAAACTAAAGTGTTGTTTTTTTCAGTTTTGTTCAGCGTATTTAGTAAAAAACACATTTTGCAATGGTTATCATGATATGCACAATCCCTGTATAACCACCCAGTAACTCTGACTCTAACATCCACCTGTCTACTTATTTATCTTTTATTTCTTTGTCATCCTGTAATTCAGTGTTGTTCGTACTCAATATATGCTGTATATATCATATCTGCAGAAAAATATTTATTCATTCCAGCATTGCTGGCACTCTGTTGTATATATTAAGATCACATCCACTGTCATTATGCAAATTACCTTACAATAATATTTATTTCCAGCACCTAGTATACCCTGCTTATTGCACTACTGTCTCACTTGTGTCTTACTATGTTGTTGTTTGGTTTATTTTGTGTATTTATGTGTACTGTATATTGCAATCGGTGACTCTTGTTGAGGGTCCTTTGTTTAAGACTTTTATGATTAAGCACATCATGAGTCTGTATAATCCAGAGTCAAATTTCTCAAGTGCACAAATACCTGGCAAATAAAGCTGATTCTGATTCTGATATCACTTTTATTTTAAACACATTGAAATGTTGTCTTAGCTAGCAAAGTTAAACATAGCTAGTGCTGGTAAGGGTTTTGCCTCACTATTTCACATTAGCATTGCCAGCTAGGGTTGGCTAGCTCACATTCACTGGACAACCCACATTTTTAGCTAGCAAGCTAAAGTTATCTTGCATTGAAATTTATTCTGGTGACATGAACATTATGACAGTCTCTGACAATATGGTAGCTAGCAAAGCTATTAATCTAGACTACCTGCTCTTGGCTTGCTAAATATCTTCCCAGAAAGTGATGCAATCTTTTTGAAAAGCTACCGTAGCCTTCATGTTGTAACAATTAATGTGAATGTTATCAAAATCAGAATTGGAAGAATGTAAGTATGAAATTCTGTATGCATAAAAAAGCATATATTCAGTGTACCTAAGTTAATTTAGTATAAACAATAATTACCAACAAGAGGTTGGCAATTAATCTGTAATCGTTTAGGTTATCTGGCTCCAGTGCTTGTTTCTTGAGGGTGGGTGTGATAGCAGCCATTTTTGAGTGAGGGAGGATCAGCGCCAGCCGGCAGAGAACAATTTACAATGGCCACCACTTGAGGGCAAAGGGAAGGCAGGTGTGCCTTGACCAGGAATGTAGGAATGGGATCCAGTGGGAAGTTGGAGTCAGCAACGTGGGTGACATCAACAGGAGAGGAAGGGGAGAAACAGCAGTGGGGACATTGTGGCTGATAAATCGAGTTGTTTGTAGATGGGCTAACATTTTAACAAAAAAAATACCTAAAAATAATACACCATTTTACCGATCCAGTGGGGGGGGTTCTAGGTGCCTAAGATGTTGGTTGATGGATTAAAGTGTTTTGGTAATTTCTTGGCTGTTTTTAATGAGGTTGGAATGGTAGATTAGTTTGGCCTGAGAGAGCATCCTTTTTGCCCTTGACATGTTCTTTGTAAAGTCTCTCAGTTGACGGCCATTGGATTTCAACAGCCTCTGGGGTGAACCAGAAAGCAGACAGGGAGAAGGAGTTGCAGCGAGTTCTCATAGGGACAACAGAATCAAGGCTGGATGAGAGGAATGTGTAATTATGAAACACAAACTCCTCAGCAGAGGGGAATAGAGGAAAAGGGCTAATGTCAGTTTGAAGCCTGTTTCCTAGGACAGATGTGTCAACAGGCTTAATGTTCCGGTACATAATGTTCAATTTCTGCTGGTGCTTGGTTAGAGGGATGGCTATATTACACAGGATGGCAACATTGCCAGAGATGGCAAGATCCAGGCCACACAAATTGGAGGCTGCAGAACCTGTTGCGCATGCAAGGTCCAGAACATGTCCTTTATTGCATGTGGGAAACTGTAGACACTCTGTGAAACCGAAACAGTCCAGGAGAGACATACTCAGCAGCAAAAGCACAATTGACAGGGTCAAAATGGATGTTTATGTCACCCAACATAAGTGCAGATGATGACATGCAGCAGACAGCGGTGAGGAACTGAGAGCTCGGAAAAAACAGAGGATTGTTTGGGAGGGCGATAGATTAGGATAATTTGCAGGGATTCAGATCAAACCTGTCCAAAAGCTGTATTCAAAGAATGCGGGTCATTGGAGTGGGAATGACTTTCACCCTAAAGCCAGCAGGGTGTATTCAGCAAGCCCTCCTCCCGACCCACAGAATGGGCTGTGGGTGGTGCCCACAGCCTGCTGGGGCAGCATATGTGCAGTGAAATGATTTGGCTGCTGCCAAGTTTTTATTAGAAACACTAATCAATATCCTTGTCCAAGATATAACCAAATATTTGCAGCGATGTGCTGAGTGACCGAGCGTTCAGAAGGGCAAAAGAGGTGGATTCTTCTGTGTATAGTAAGATGGAGGGTGCAGAAAGCAAGCCACTTGAGCCAGAGGTTTAAGAGAGTCAAGATTAACCCCCAGGCGATGTAACAGTTCAGTGACATGCTGTGTAAATTGTTTTTTACACAAGCCCCTATGACAGTAGGCCGCCCAACGGATAATTTCTCACTTGAATACTAAAGGTCATACAATTCAGCCAGAGAGTACTTTATAGTTAGCATGTTGGCAGTTAGTTAAATCCAGGGGTTGGTTGGTAATAACACTGTTTCTTGAGAGGTGGATTTAAAAAAGAAACAGTAGGATGGCTAACTCTTGAGGTATAGTCAAAACGGTTCTCTTTCTCGCAAATGGCAATCAGAAGCATGTTGGTCCAAAATAAAGTTGAAGAAAATTCAGTAAAGCAAGACTCAGTGGGCAGAGTAATGTTGACATTAGAATAAGTAATTCTTAGTGGCAAAAACAGGAGGGTTGACCTGTAAATAGCTGAAAAATATCAGTTTCTGAAAGAAGAATTGGCTGCCGGAGTGCGCCAGCGTACTCTCACCCTCGAAGGCAGAACACAAATGGGATACAAAAACCCCATTATTAATTTACTTTTACATACATTTTAGCTTGAGAACCTGAAGAGGCAATTGCTGGATACAGAAAGGGACTGAAACACGTTCAGAGAGGGAAATCAAATACCTTTTTTAGAAAGGCTGTGTATTGCAAACCTATGTTGGTCAATTCTCCAATTGCTAAATTGGCAATAATTGTACCTAGCCAATTCAAAGAATTGTGTTCTCTCAGAGAATCACAGCAAAAGAGAAGGCACTCTGGCTACTAGCTCGGATGGGTATTTTAAAAAGTGTGAGAAGAGAATGCAATAAGAGTGACTTATCTTCCCACTGTCCTTAAATCCAGTTTTCACAACTTTGGATGTTTGGAAAAACAGATGATGTTAAAAATTGTTTGTGCACATTATGGTTCCCTTTCTCCGGTCTTTTGCCTTCTTTGAGTCAGAGATAAGATCTGCAATTGCAAAATCCTCCCTCCCTTTCTCTTTTCTTGTCTCTTCCTCAATACCCTTTTAGGGGTTCCCGTTAAAGGAGTCTATTTAGTCCTCACTATAGATTATGGGATGCAAAATTTATTGTAAGTTTGTTTTTAATGAATAAGCTATTTAAAGATTACAATTAATTTTCAAACATTTATAAGTGTGTATATATATATGAAGTCCACACTTTAGAGAGCTACAAACCTTTTAGCTTTTGGTACATTTGTGATACTTTACAAATGGTTATAATGCTATGAATAACCATTATCCTTATAAAGGAATATTATATTACTATATGTTAATATATATAAATTATGTTATTGACATTTACAATTGAAGGAATAATGATTAATAAATGGTAAATAAACGATGAACTCTTTGTAAATGTTTCATTACCTAATAAACCTTAGCAAATGTGTTACCTAAAAATGTATAGCAGCAACCACACTGTGTTGATTTTGTTCAACATGGAGCAATGCTGGATTTTCTCTTCTTTTCCCCTAAGCCATATTGAGCTTCTATTGCAGTGGTAAAGGTGGAAAGCTGACTATTTGTACACACAGGCTAGTTGGGGGAAAGCATTATGACTTGACTCCTTATTCACCTACATCAAGGGTTAGGGAATAAAAGCAGGATTCCGTCAATACTTTAGCCGTGCAGTGACCAGTTTAAAATACAGTCCCCTCAAAGTATTAGAACGGCAAGGCAAATTCCTTGGTTTTTGTTGTTCACTGAAGACATTTGGGTTTAAGATCCAAAGATGAGTATGAGACAAGGGTTCATAATTTCAGCTTACCTTTCCTGGTATTCACAAATATATGTGTTAAACAACTCAGGACATACCACCCTTTGTTTGAACCCACCCATTTTTCAAGTGAGCAAAAGTATTGGAACATGTGACTGACAGATGTTTCTTGTTGCCCAGGTGTTGCATTTTAGGTTGATTGCTCAAACATTAAATAGCTCTGCATGACTAGTCTAAGTTTCCATCCTTGGTTTAAATCTATAAAGACTTCATTTCTTGTTAAAGAGGATAAACCAACATGAATACCAGAGAGCGGTCTTTGGGAGAAAAACAAGCCATTGTCAAGCTGAAAAAAAGATGGAAAATTGACCAGAGCCATTGGAAAAACATTGGGCATTGCAAGCACAACAATTTGGAATGTCCAGAAAAAGAAAGAAACTGCTGGTGTACTGAGCAACAGACGTCGAACAGGTCGGCCAAGAAAACAACAGTAGTTGATGACTGCTTCTGGAACAGGCTCATTTATATTTATTGATGATATAGCTGATGATGGTAGCAGCAGAATGAATTTAGAAGTGTACAGAAACATGTTGTCTGCCAATTTATGGAGAAATGCATTGAAACTAATTGGAAGTTTATCATGCAGCAGGACAATGACTGCCAACAAAACAATGGACTTCATCAGGGGAAAAAAGTGGAAGGTTTAGACTGGCCAAGTCAATCACCTGACCTTAACCCAATTGAGCATGCATTTCACCTCCTTAAGAGGAGACTGAAGGGAGAAACACCCCGAAACAAACAAGAACTGAAAGAAGCTGCGGTAAAAGCCTGGAATAGCATCACAAATGAAGAATGCAACAGTTTGGGGATGTCGATGGGTCGCAGGCTTGAGGCAGTTATTGCAAGCGAGGGTTATGCCACCAAATAATAAATGTTATTTACTTGTTCTTGTTCCTTTACTTTTGCTCACCTAAAAATGCTGTGGTCTAATACAAACGGTGATATGTCCTAAATTGTTTAATAGCAGGAAATGAAAGTTGAAATTCTGAATTTGTCTCATACTCATCTTTTTATTTGAAACCCAAATGTCTTCAGTGGCCATAAAAACAAAGGAATATGCCTTGCTGTTCCAATACTTTTGGAGGGGACTATATGTCCATGGAGCAGTATCTAAAACAGGGAACAACATCCTCATAAGTGCGACTGAGGGCACCCTAGACTTGTGGGTTTGCGTTGTTTCCAAATCACTTTTCTGGGATATCTGGTCTTATATTTTAGAAATGTAGATGTTCTTATCCAGAGTGACTTACATGAATTACAATAAAATGTGTATCTATTGTGTTTTACATTATTAATTCTTCTGTACTGGGGGAAGGACAAGGAAGAAATCAGCCAGTGAACAGCTGGAGCTGATTCGGTAGCTACGATTGTTTACATTGCAACTGTAAATATATCCACTAAAAGAGATGGACTGCAGACCACAAGCTGATTTTATTTTTCAATTGTTCTTATTCATTACAGATGCTTTCAGAAGGATACATAGATCATTGCTATGAATCATTTCCAAAAGCATGAATGGTTTTGGTCCTGTGCAATTAAACGAACAAAGACTGTAGCATTATTGTGTAGAACAACAAGAATTATGCAATACATCCAATAATTTCTGTTGCAAGCTGACTGGTTAACTGTTATAATTCAAAAATACTGTGTGATTAATACAATAACTAGTTAAAATGAGTACAATGGCATTCTTTTTAAATGTGTACAGGAAATTGTATGCATGCAGCGGAAGCATAGCTTTGAATCCAGCCTGTGTGTTAAGTCATTTAGCAGACGCTCTCATCCAGACCGACTTCAGTGACTATATACATTTTTATGCATAGACTATCAGAGGCAGTGGCTAAGAGCCCTGGACTGCTGTAGGCCACGTGACATGCAGAACGTTTGAACCGAATCCATTCTCGCATTCATGACAAATTCAACGGCATCCTGTCAGACTCGGGTGGCTGTGTGGTTCTCACAGATCCAGTTTAATATTTAATACCACTCCACCAGCCATGTCATACCACTTCACCAGCCATGACGTGTCGCTTCACCAACCATGTCGTACCGTTGCACCAGCCATGTTGTACCGCTGCGCCTGCCATGTTGTACCACCTAAAGTTCCGACACATTTTTTACACACATTGTAAAGCAAGCAAGCAAGCAAGTTTATTTATATAGCACAATTCATACATAGAAGCAATTCAATGTGCTTTACAGTGAAAATAGAAATAATGCAATAAAATCAGAAACAGTTTACACAGAGGTTATTCCTCGGATAGCACCAGAACTTTCATTACAATTGGTAAAATATAGCAGGATGTACATTTAATAACACAATAAATTAAGAAGAGAAATATAAAAACAGCATAAATAATAAAACATAGGATAATAGAATTGAGGTAAAATATAAAACAGAAAGCTAGAAGAACTATAACACAGAATAATAAAATAGATATAGAATATAAAACAAATTAGCCATATAAAACTGTAATACTAAACAGTTAATTGTTATGAAAACAGGCTCACAGTGGGGTTGCGTTTGAGAGCTCAGTCATAGGCACGTGCAAAGAGTAGTGTTTTTAGCCTGGATTTAAAAATGGACACATTTGGTGAACGTCTAAGATCTTCTGGTAGTTTATTCCAGTTGTGTACAGCATAACACAGGATCAACTAGATATCAGTAATGAAATGCATTTGTCTTTTGTCTTTTTTTGCTCATGGTATGTGAAATCAATTGTTCAGGTCAGTTTTGTGACATACCTCATAAATAGCCACTATTTTTTGCTGCATTTGTCATGTATCTTTCAAAATAGAGAAAGCTAATTAATATATTGAATTGCTATCCATGCTGTGAAAACATGTCTAACAAATAACTACACACGTCTCACTGTTGCCTATCTGTAAATCATTGCTAGGCTGACCAGCTGACATTTACAATAGCTATTCAAATCCGATACTAGCTGTGTCTACTAACATTATTTAGCTAGTATCGAGATTACTCAAATTATGTAGCTAGCTAACTGGTCCAAATTTATGACCATCTTTAATCATTGTGATTGTTACATTTAATGTGATGTACTGCTTGAGTTACAAATTATTTCCAACTTTAGTCATTACAGATGGTTTTAAACCCAATTTTATCCAACCAGATTGCGAAACTCTTCATAATTCTTATTTTCACTTATCCTGGGAGGAATTATGTGGTATTCAAATTTGTCAATGGTAAGTATGTATATTGGCTACACAGAGGGATCCTCTGGGCCATTATCATTTATTCCACAGGAGTTGTATGAGTAATGAGGTTCTTCATCCTAATTCATTTCAGGGGGTAGTGTCCCTAAAAGATTTAGTTTCATAATGTGGTGTGTGAACACTCCCATGTGTACTGTAATATAATTCAGAATTGCAGTGGCTAAACCACAGGCAGCAGCTTATAAACACATTTGTTACAGTGCAAATTCTGTTTAATCATGGTAAACAGTCAGAGTTGTGAGGAAAAATCTGTGGGCAATTGAGATTACAAGTACTAACATGTTTCATGCAACTTGCAACGAGGAAGCTTATGATCTAACATTGTCTAACAGATAGCTTGACAAAATAAATATGGCAGATGTCTAATTGATGAAGTACCAATCCACAACCAAAGCACTACATTTGTAACATATAAACATATAAATATAAAAATGTAAAACTTGATTACAAAAAGTATTACCTAAAGAAAATAATTATAAAACATCAGACCAGGATCGCTCGACAATAGTAATTAATAGCCCTTACACTTTATTTCTTATTAGAGTTCAAGGAATATCTCTCTGTCCCCTAAAACCAATAGAACAAGATATGCTTAAAGAGTGTTCTTGCTTTTGACTTATAGTCACCTTGAAAAACACAACCGTAGGCCATAATGAACGTACTGTCACACTGCTGGGGATAGGACAGAGGCGCAGAGACATGGTGGTGGTAATAATCCATGTTTTATTTAAATAAAGAAACCAAAACGATAGCATCTACCTGTGACTTTGAGAAATGGTTAAACAGTAACCACAAACCAAAATGATCCACACAGAGTGTGGGCAAACATTCAACAAAAATGGGTTCCCCAATTGGAGGCAAGGATCCACACCTGCCTCCAATTGTGGAGACCAAACTAAAATAGAGGTACCCAGAGGTACCTTCCTTTGTCCTGTCCTGACTGTGGCCCCAGCCCAGTGCAGAGATGGCTAGGGGCATAGCCAGGACGTGACACGTACACTGTAACAATTGTAAAGTATTATTATTACCTAATGGTCTTGGCAGGGTACAGCATTATCTTTTAGCCTCTTGAGGGAGCAAAATATAGTTGTTTCCAAAAAAGTTGGGGCTCTGTGAGAAATAAAAATAAAAATGAAATGCAAAAAACTAAATATGGGCACACCTTTCTCACTATATTTAATTGAAATAAGTACGGACAACAAATGTCGAAAATGTGTACGTTCATTGTTTTTGGAAAAATACATGCCCATTTTAATTTGATGCCAGCAACATATTGAAAAAGAGTTGGGACTGGGCGTCTTTACCACTGTGCTGCATCACCCCATAACAATAAATGTTTGGGAACTGAGGAGACAAATTGCTGTAGTTTGAAAGTGAAATGCTTTCACATTTTTGCTTGATATAGGATTTCAGCTGCTCAGCAGTTCAAGGTCTCCTTTGTCGTATTTTTCGTTTCATAATGCGCCAAAAGTTTTCAATGGGTGACAGGTCTGGACTGCAGGCAGGCCAGTTTAGCACCCGGACTCTTTTACTACGGAGCCATGCTGTTGTAACGTGAAGAATTTGTTTTGGCATTTTCTTGCTGAAATAAGCGAGGCCTTCCCTAAAAATGTTTTGTCTGGATGGCAGCGTATGTTGCTTCAACATTATTCAACATTATTGGTGCCTTCACAGATGTGCAAGTCACCCATGCCATATGCAGTAATGCACCCCCATACCATCACGGATGTTGGCTATGGAAATGTGCGATGAGAACTTTTTCCCAGTGGACATGGCATCCATTATTCTCAAAAATATCTTTTTGATTTGTCAGACCACAGGACAGTTTTCCACTACAGTCAATCTAAACTAAGCTTGGGCCTAGAGAAGGCTTCACGGTGCAGTGACATACTGTGTTCACAGACAGTCGTTTTCAGAAGTGTTCCTGAGCCCATGCATTGATTTCCAATACAAAACAGAGTCTGTTTTTTATGCAGTACCATCTGAGGGCCAGAAGATCACGGCCATTCAATATTGATTTTCGACCTTGTCCCTTGCGTACATTGATTTCTTCGGATTCTCTGAATCTTTTAATTATATTATGTAACATAGATGATAAGATCCCCAAACTCTTTGCAATTTAATGTTGAGAAAAGTTACTCTTAAATTGTTTCACCACTTTCACTAAGTGGTGAATCCCTCCCTATCCTCACTTCCGAAAGGCTTATCCTCTCTAGGATCCTCTATTTAAATCCAATCATGTTACTGACCTAGTGCAAATTAACCAAATTAGTTGTGAGATGTTCCACCAGGTGTTTTTAACATTACACAACTTTTACAGACTTTTGTTGCCTTTACCCAGCTATTTTGAAATGTGTTGCTGGCATCAACATTGAAGTGGGCATATATGTTTTAAGAAAAATTACATTTTTCAGTTTGAGCATTTGATCTTTTTTCTTTGTACTAGTGTCTATTGCATATAGGGTTTAAATGATTTGCATGTCTTTGCATTATGTTCATCTCTACATTTTACAAAGCGTCCCAACGTTTTTGGAAACAAGGTTGCACAATTAGTTGAGTAAGCTTAAGATAAGCAAAGGTCCTTTTGTCCTGAGGGCGGCATGTTGCCCACTCAGAAATTCACAGCAACAAATGTTTCATCTAGAATCAGCATGAACTTAAAATAATTTTAGGCCTTTGTTTGGGATAAGAATGTTTTCATATTTAATGTTTTTGTGTTGTGCTTCAATGTTGGAAAATCTGATGGCTCACACAACTATAAGGTTCACATTTGATTCAGTCTTCCTGAGATATGTATCCCTGGAGATATGTAGCACTGGATGATGTAGCCAATGATTGGTAACCAGTGCAAAAGGCTTAATGAGGAAACATATTGATAGTGGCACCAAATTATTAACAGTTTAATGTGTTATCAACAAGAATAAGCATTGCATTCACAAACAACATTATAGATTTCTATAGGAGAGTATGTGCAAAATACATCTCAAATAATGTGTAACCGTTTCATATATTTTTTCAAGTCAAACACAGATAAATATTTTACTAAATGAAGTGAAGGAACTTCATTTATTCTAAGTAAATCACTGGTTCAAACAGTGTTCGGGAGCAGAAAGACAATTGGGGGATTAAAAGAATAAATAAAAATCTTAACCACACATTGAAAACACTGAACAATAGCAGTAAGGGATACAAACAAGTTAAAAACTGGGTTAATAAGTCACTGCATTGATCCATAAACATTATATGAAGAATTACCCATTCCAGACCTCATAACAAAGAAATAAGGCATAAAACATGGACTTAAGCTTCTTGTATCATACAGCATTTAAGTAAATAAGATTAATGTATATTGAGTACACATTGCAGTATTTCTAAACAGTTTCTAAGAGTGGTTATTACAAATCTCAACTACTGGAATTTCTTTCAGTCAGAAGTATTTGACATATGACAAGACAGTTACATATGGCAAGCAATACAGGCATAGTATACCTGGCAAACACAATGGTAACTCATCACAAGAAAATCAAACTTCCTGTTCAGACAGCAGTGCTTTGTCTTCAAAACATTCAACATTGAGGAGCAAATAATATGTGCATTGTTGATATGCTGGGCAATATTTTAGAGAGCATTTTATATATATATACATATATACAGCTCAGGAAAAAAGTTAAGTGACCACTGCACCATTACCTTTCATGTCCAAAAAGGGTGAAAATGAAGGTTTTAAGTGAGGAACAACAGCTTTCAATTTGCAGTGATCTCTTAATTTTAACCCTTCTGTTCCTGCAACAGTGCTTAAGTAGGTGGTACATGTCAAAGCAACATCCACGTGAATGGCAGGACCCAAGGTTTCCCAGCAGAACATTGCCCAAAGCATCACACTGCCTCCGCCAGCTTGCCTCTTTCCCATAATGCATTGTGGTGCCATGTGTTCTCCAGGTTAACGACACACACGCACCTGGCCTTCCATGTGATGTAAAAGGAAACATGATTCATCAGACCAGGTCACCTTATTCCATTGCTCTGTGGTCCAGTTCTAATGCTCATGTGCCCATTGTAGGTGCTTTTGGCAGTGGTACAGGGGTCATCACAGGCACCCTGACTGGTCTGCGGCTACGCTGCTCCATAGGCAACAAACTGGGATGCACTGTGTTCTGACACCTTTCTATCAGTACCTGCAATAACTTTTTCAGCAATTTGAGCTACAGTGGCTGGTCTGTTGGATCGCACCACACGGGCCAGTCTTCACTCCCCATGCATCAACGAAACTTGGCCGCCCATGACCCTGTCGCGGGTTCACCACTTTTCCTTCCTTGAACGCTTTTTGATAGGTACTGATCACTGCAGACTGGGAACACCCCACAATGGCTGCAGTTTTGGAGATGCTCTGACCCAGTCATCTAACCATCACAATTTGGCCTTTGTCAAAGTCGCTCAGATTCTTACACTTGCCCATTTTTCTTGCATCTAACACATCAACTTTGAGGACAGAATGTTCACTTGCTGCCTATTATTAGTGTTATTCACGTCATCTGTCAGTGGTCAAAATGAAATTGCTGATTGGTTTATTAGGTGTGTAACGTTAGGCAAAAGGAACGGATCGGTACATACCACAAAATTGTAAGCCACCATTCGGAATGATTTTGGTACAGTGGAAAAAGATATGCCAAACATAAAATGTATTTTAATTTATTATGAAGTTATTAACTTTGCCCAATGCCACTGTAGTTACAGCTGCAAATAGGTAGGATTTCTTTGTAAAAAAAACAATTACAGCATTTTGCAATTACTCACCATTCAGAAAGACGTTCCGCACCAGTGCCCAACTGAGAATGAAGTTCCAAATAATAATATGAAAACTAGAATTACCTGTTCCAAAAAAGTGCTAACTCTATTGTTAGCCTTGATAATGTTAGCTGAGAGTTCCTGGTTGCTAGCTATAAAGAGACAGTCTTCTTTCGCTTCTTTGAAGTTTTCGTAGTGTATGCTGTAGTAGACAAGGGAGAAATTTTATCATTCAGATAAAATAAATCACAGAAGAAAGCCCACCTCACAAAAGGTGATTGGCTAGACTGGGATTGCTGGAACCGACATGTCTGGAAAGTAGCATCCAGCTCCAAATAAAATACATTGACATTTCACTAGCACGGAAATGGCTGTTTTGTTAAACAACTCTTTCAGGGCTTCATCAGCTTACACAACATGTTTATAGGGGACAAAATTAGAGTTTTTTTACTGAACAAATCCTAATTAGTGGCGCTTTAAAATAGATTGTCATAATTTTCCCAAATGGGACACCTAAAGGGTACAGAAGGGTCCTCAAGCTCTGGCCTGTTGTTTCTGGTCGCCATATTTCTTTACAAGGCTGCATTATATGTTCTAGTAATATCAAGCATATAACGTATATAGTGATGCTAGATTCCAGCCACTTATTTACCTAAGAGAGCAGAAATACAGAATCAACAAGAACCAACAAAACTGACATGCACAAAATACCTGCAAACAATAGGTGATTAGGTAACTATCTAATCTTTCACATCTTTTATGGGTAATAAGATGAATCTGTAAAATATCAAATGCAACATTTAGATTTTCTTAGGAGTTAGACTCAGCAAAATCCCTGTGTTTCAAGAGAGGGAGGAATGTGGAGAGAGGGATGAGGGAGAGAATGAAAAAAGAAAAGGGCTCAGTATAGATATAATTGTGTTAAGCGTGGTGGGGGAATGTGGTGGGGAAATCAAGTTTCAGATGACAGAACAGCGCTGATGTGGAACCGTTTGGCTTGAGCTTATATCCAAGTATCTCAATTTGCATGATCACATCAACATTCCTAACCAACGATAACACATGCCCATCAGTCTCTGGAACCAAACATGGACCCTCATTGATTTAAGTCTCAGACAGACTCCCCCAAAGTAAACAGTCATCTTCTCAAACCTCTTGCCATGTGGGGGCAGTTGATTTAACTTGTCTACTAATCATGAAGCCCCTGGTTAGTGAATCAGATGTGCCAGATCAGGTCAACTACAGAAATTGTGGAATTATAGGAGAGGTTCGGGATCAATGCTGAGGACAAGCGTGCTTGCTGAGAATTCATCTCAGACATTGGTGCAGTTGGTCAAGGGTGGTGTGTTGTCCACCTTGCTGCGGAACTCCTTGAGTTCATTGAGAGGGGAGCTGCTGGTGATCTGACACCTGAACACTTGCTTGTAGGCCTTCCTGAAGTTCTCGGAGAGGAATGCGTAGATCACGGGATTGACAGAAGAGTTGCTGTAAGCCAGGCAGTGGGCAGCCACCCGGAACACGAAGGACCACTGGGTCAAGGGGAAGTTGCCAAACTCCACCCACAAGTGGACCACGTGATGGGGGAGCCACGACAGGCAGAACACCACCACCACCACAAGAACCGTCTGGGCAGTCTGGGGGAGACAGGGGAGGAGAGCGACTGTTAAGTATGAAGGTTGATATTTGCCCTCTGAAGTTTTACTTCTCTCATTTGTTGTTCATTTAGTACTGTGTCTAAGACTTGAATGCACCTGAAAGTTAAAGTAATTTATTTTTGTGGTGTTTCATAAATATATATAATTATACAGTGGGGCAAAAAAGTATTTAGTCAGCCACCAATTGTGCAAGTTCTCCCACTTAAAAAGATGAGAGAGGCCTGTAATTTTCATCATAGGTACACTTAAATTATGAGAGACAAAATGAGAAAGAAAATCAAGAAAATCACATTGTAGGATTTTTTATGAATTTATTGGTAAATTATGGTGGAAAATAAGTATTTGGTCA
Source organism: Esox niger (assembly GCA_016801105.1). NCBI lineage: Eukaryota > Metazoa > Chordata > Actinopteri > Esociformes > Esocidae > Esox > Esox niger. Next base: position 36,269 of record JACXGJ010000218.1, on the reverse strand, counting down.
ATAACAAAAGTTCATCTCAATACTTTTTTATATACCCTTTGTTGGCAATGACAGAGGTCAAATGTTTTCTGTAAGTCTTCACAAGGTTTTCACACACTGTTGCTGGTATTTTGGCCCATTCCTCCATGCAGAACTCCAATAGAGCAGTGATGTTTTGGGGCTGTCGCTGGGCAACACAGACTTTCAACTCCCTCCAAAGATTTTCTGTGGGGTTGAGATCTGGTGACTGGCTAGGCAACTCCAGGACCTTGAAATGCTTCTTACGAAGCCTCTCCTTCATTGCCTGGGCGGTGTGTTTGGCATCATTGTCATGCTGAAAGACCCAACCACGTTTCATCTTCAATGCCCTTGCTGATGGAAGGAGGTTTTCACTCAAAATCTCACAATACATGGCCCCATTCACTCTTTCCTTTACATGTATCAGTCGTCCTGGTCCCTTTACAGAAAAACAGCCTCAAATCATGATGTTTCCACCCCCATGCTTCACAGTAGGTAAGGTGTTCTTTGGATGCAACTCAGCATTCTTTCTCCTCCAAACACGACGAGTTGAGTGTTTACCAAAAAGTTGTATTTTGGTTTCATCTGACCATTTGACATTCTCCCAATCCTCTTCTGGATCATCCAAATGCTCTCTAGCAAACCTCAGACGGGCCTGGACATGTACTGGCTTAAGCAGGGGGACACGTCTGCCACTGCAGGATTTGAGTCCCTGGCGGCGTAGTGTGTTACTGATGGTAGCCTTTGTTACTTTGGTCCCAGCTCTCTGCAGGTCATTCACTAGTGTCTCTGCAGGGTCAACTCCCGTGTGGTTCTGGGATTTTTGCTCACCGTTCTTGTGATCATTTTGACCCCACAGAGTGAGATTTTGCGTGGAGCTCCGGATCGAGGGAGATTATCAGTGGATTTGTATGTCTTCCATTTTCATATAACTGCTCCTACAGTTGATTTCTTCACACCAGGCTGCTTACCTATTGCAGATTCAGTCTTCCCAGCCTGGTGCAGGTCTACAATTTTGTGTCTGGTGTCCTTTGACAGCTCTTTGGTCTTGGCCATAGTGGAGTTTGAAGTGTGACTGTTTGAGGTTGTGGACAGGTGTCCTTTATACTGATAACAAGTTCAAACAGGTGCCATTATTACAGGTAACGAGTGGAGGACAGAGTAACCTCTTAAAGAAGAAGTTACAGGTCTGTGAGAGCCAGAAATCTTGCCTGTTTGTAGGTGACCAAATACTTATTTTACCGAGGAATTTACCAATAAAGTCATAAAAAATCCTACAATGTGATTTTCTGGATTTTATTCTCATTTTGTCTCTGATAGCTGAAGTGTACCTATGATGAAAATTACAGGCCTTTCTCAACTTTTTAAGTGGGAGAACTTGCACAATTGGTGGCTGACTAAATACTTTTTTGCCCCACTGTATATACAGTGGTGTGAAAAAGTGATTGCCCCCTACCTGATTTCTAATTTGTTTGCATGTTTGTCACACATAAATGTTTCAAATCATCAAACAAATTCAAATATTAGTCAAAGATAACACAAGTAAACACAAAATGCAGTTTTGAAATGAAGGTTATCATTATTAAGGGAAATTAAAATCCCAACCCACATGGCCCTGTGTGAAAAAGTGATTGCCCCCACAACCTACTAATCAACGGGATTGTGGTCAGGACTTTGACTAGGCTTCATTTTGTCTTCATTTTGTTTTTCTTCCGCCATTCAGAGGTGGACTTGCTGGTGTGTTTTCGATCAATGCCCTGCTGCAGAACCCAAGTTTGCTTCAGCTTGAGGTCACGAAAACATGGCTGAACATTCTCCTTCAGGATTTTTGGGTAGACAGCTGAATTCATGGTTCCATTTACCACAGCAAGTCTTCCAGGTCATGAAGAAGCAAAACAGGACCAGACATCACACTACCACAGCCATATTTTACTGTTGTTATGATGTTCTTTTTCTGAAATGCAGTGTTACTTTTAAACCAGATGTAATGGGACACATACCTTCCAAAGAGTTCAGCTTGTGACTCGTCAGTCCACAGAGTATTTTACCAAAGTTCTTGGGGACCATCAAGATGTTTTCTGGCAAAAAAGAGATGAGCCTTAATGTTCTTAATGCTCAGCAGTGGTTTTTGTCTTGGAACTCTGCCATGCAGGCCATTCTTGCCCAGTCTCTTTCTTATGGTGGAGTCATGAACACTGACCTTAACTGAAGCCTGTACCTCTTTGGGTGTTGTGGGGTCTTGTGAAATCTTGGATGGGTCGTTGCTGCGCTCTGGGGTAATTTTGGTCAGTAATCCACTCCTAGGAAGGTTCACCACTGTTTCATGTTTTCGCCATTTGTGGATAATGGCTCTCATTGTGGTTTGCAGGAGTCCCAAAGCTTTAGAAATTGATTTATAACCTTTTTCAGACTGATGGATCTCGTTTATTTTCTTTCTCATTAGTTCCTGAATTTCTCTGGATCTCAGCATGATGTCTGGATTTTGAGGATCCTTTGGTCTACTTCACTTTGTCAGGCAGGTCCTATTTAAGTGATTCCTTGATTGAGAACAAGTGTGGCAGTAATCTGGCCCGGGTGTGGCTAGAGGAATTGATAAACCACAGTTGGTTGGGGTTTTCACAGGGGGGGCACACACTTTTTCACACCAGGCGATGTGGGTTAGGATTTTATTTTCCCTTAATAATGACAACCTTTATTTCTTAATTGCTTTTTCTGTTTACTTTTGTTATCCTTGACTTATATTTAAATTTGTTTGATAATTTGAATTATTTTATTTATTTTTTTACAAATAAACACTATCCATATACAGTGGATATAATAAGTCTACACACACCTGTTAAAATGCCAGGTTGTTGTGATGTAAAAGAATGAGACAAAGATTAATCATGTCAGAACCTGTTCCACTTTTAATTTGACTTATAATGTCAACAATTCTATTGAAAAACAAACTGAAATATTTGAGAAAATGAATTGAAAATGAAATGATGAACAGTTCCAAATACTAGGCAACTTTGGCACCAAACCTTCCGGCGTACGTCAGAAAGATGAAGATGGAGAGGAAGTTCACCTTTCAGCACGACAATGACCCAAAGCACACATCCAAATCCACAAAGGCATCTTTACCAGAAGAAGATTAACATTTTGGAATGGCCATACCAGAGCACAGACCTGAATCCAATTGTACATCTGTGGGGTGATCTGAAGAGGGCTGTGCACAGGAGATTTCCTCACAATCTGACAGATTTGGAGCGCTTTTGCAAAGAACAGTGGGCAAATATTGCCACGTCAAGATGTGCCATGCTAATTGTCTCCTACCCAAAAAGACAGAGTGCTGTAATAAAATCAACAGGTGCTTCAACAAAGTATTAGTTTAAGGCTGTGCACACTTATGCAACCAGGTTATTGTGAATTTTCTATGGATTTTTTATATCCACTGTAAATAACAGTTCTGTACTATATGTCTTATGGTTGTGCACACATAAATGATGACACCAAAAATGTTCTACCTTTACGAGAATGGCACTTGAATTTTAATCGTATATGTTCTAATGTAATCACCCAACTAGCAAAGTTAACAATGCCACCTACCATCTGAAATAACTATTTCATGCTTTCTGGCCAGCTCTGCATTTCCAATGCAATCCCCAATTTCAGATTGATTTACCACTGTGTTAAGAAATCAGCAGGCAACATGTGAGATGTTTTCTAGGGCACAGGGGGTTTAGACTGGAAATGATGACAAATGTTCAGTTTGTTTAAAGGAGCCCAATAACGTTACACTAGTATGGTGCTTCTCCCGTGTGTGTGGAGAGGGTCAATAAAATTACACAAACATAATGCGCACAGTGAGTCTGGACCCTGTGCGAAGGGTGAATCAGAGATAAGGTCAGGGGGACATGATGGAAGATTGAGTGAAAAACAGACATTTCTGACAGTGACTGAAGAAATACAGAGACAGCAGCATTTCATATAAGAGGATAATAATTAGTTGTGTATGTCTGAAGCTGAATGTAAGAGGCAAGTAAATATTCGACCCCTCTGCAAAATCTGACTTAGTACTTGGTGGCAAAACCCTTGTTGGCAAACACAGAGGTCAGACGATTCTTGTAGTTGGTCACCAGGTTTGCACACATCTCAGGAGAGATTTTGTCCCAATCCTCTTTGCAGATCTTCTCCAAGTCATTAAGGTTTCGAGGCTGAAGTTTGGCATCTCGAACCTTCAGGTCCCTCCACAGATTTTCTATTTGATTAAGGTCTGGCTAGGTCACTCCAGGACTTAAATTTGCTTCTTCTTGAGCCCCTCCTTTGTTGCCTTGGCTGTGTGTTTTGGGTCATTGTCATGCTGGAATCCCCATCCATGACCCATTTTCAATGCCCTGGCTGAGGGAAGGAGGTTCTCATTCAAGATTTGACGGTACATGGCCTGGTCCATCATCCCTTTGATGTGGTGAAGTTGTCCTGTCCCCTTAGCATCAAAACACCCCCAAAGCATAATGTTTCCACCTCCATGTTTGATGGCTGGTATGGTGTTCTTGGGGTCATAGGCAGCATTCCTCCTCCAAACACGCCGAGTTGAGTTGATACCAAAGAGCTCAATTTTGGTCCCATCTGATCACAACACTTTCACCCAGTTCTCCTCTGACTCATTCATTTGTTCATTGCCAAACTTCAAACATGTCTGAACACGTACTTTCTTGAGCAGGTGGGCCTTGCGGGCACTGCAATAATTTTGGGTGACTGTGGTCCCAGCTGCCCTGAGATCATTGACAAGATCCTCCTGTGTAGTTCTGGGCTGATTCCTCAATGTCCTCATGATTATTGCAACTCTACAAGGTGAGATCTTGCATGGAGCAATATACCAAGGGAAATGGCAGTTATTTTGTGTTTCTTCCATTTGCGAATAATCGCACCAACTGTTGTCACCTTCTCACCAAGATGCTTGCCGATGGCCTTGTAGCCCATTCCAGCCTTGTGTAGGTCTACAATCTTGTCCCTGACACCCTTGGACAGCTCTTTGGTCTTGGCCATGGTGGAATCTGATTGATTTATTGCTTCTGTGGACAGACGCCCTTTAAGAGTGTGCTCCTAATCTCAGCTCGTCATCTGTATAAAAGACACTGGGAGAAATCTATCTGATTGAGAGGGGGATGAAATACCTATTTCGCTCATTAAAATGCAAATCAATTTATAACATTTTTGTCTTGCATTTGTCTGGATATTTTTGTTTTTATTCTTTCTCTTACTGTTCAAATAAACCTACCATTAAAATTATAGACTGATCATTTCTTTGACAGTGGGCAAATGTACAAAATCAGCAGGGGATCAAATACTTTTTTAGCTCACTGTATGGCTGTAAATATGGTATTAACATATCATATATGCATTCAAAAATGTAAATTTCCTCACATATAGGAGATACAAGCATTTCTGTAATTCACTGGTAGAAAGGGGCCATCTACATTTCCAGGTTGGAAGCAAACCACAATTTCCAGATTCAGTTGCGATTTGAGGACAATCTCAAAAAGACTAGCTAGCTAAAGTCCTGACAATCAGCACAAAATAGTCCCAACCCTGTATTTATATGCCATCCACCCCCACAATGGTATATTTCCATACATAGAAAGTATATTTAGGATGACCACAAGTTAATATTGTGCATTATCAGTCTTCAGATGTTGAGAGTCTATTTAACATTTAACGTCTATTTATCAAAGGCACATGAACTCGCATGCACACGCTTATAGAGTGAAGCCTGAACATGCACACGTGCAAACACGCACATTCACACACTCAGGCTTACAGGGTCCAACAGGGTTGAGTAAATATCCTGGTAAGTATTGGGAATACATTCCAGAAAGTAAATGTTTGCTTTGTGACATGTTAGCGGGTGTACACACTCTCAGAGGATTTTCATTTTTAGACATCAAAATCTCTCAGGAGACAAAATCAGCGAAGTAAAACAGTTGAGGTGGAACATTTTGACTTTCAGTCTGTTATCACCAAAAAGAAAGGCTTTCCTTAGCTCTCCATTAGGAGGATTTTGGAAGACTCATCATTATCATCCAATTTTGTTCTGCTGTTTAAATGCCCACTTGACAGACATAACTGAAAGCAAACTTTTAAATCTGCTAATTAACTGTACCTAACGCCTCCTACGCATGGAATTCATTAAAACATAGTGACATGCCTATCGAAAAGAAACTCATTAACTACTCCAGGGAACAACTTTTTTGCAGAGTTAAGATATTTTTTAAGCTTGCAATCATTAGCAACAGTCTGTGGACATTTAATTTATTCAAGTATTTATATTATAATGTGTCAGAAAGCACTGGAGTTCATTTCACACTTTTGTACACGTGTGCAAGATGCAAAAATCCAGTGTGCCCTCAAATGATCTCTCATGCCAAAATGCTCTTAATAATAATCAAAACAAACTGTCATGATTATTATCCGGCAACGGATTAGAAGAACATAATTTGTTGAAAATGCTTGTCAAGGAAGGATTACAGGATTTTATGAGGTATTCTTATGCATACATAAAACACATACAAAATATGCTAAGCTTAATAGTTTCTAAGCACTCTATACTCCTGTCTGTACTACCGGACTGATATTTCATAACAGTTTGTATTTCCCCGATAGTAGTTTTGTTTTCCCAGCTGCTCCTGACACGGCATTTCACAGCCTCGGGAAAGGTATAATGTTATGAAGGATGAACATTTTACACATAAATAAAATGAGATCAGAAATCAAATCTATAGCCTTGTTCAATTGCTTCAATCTCTGAACACAACCATTTATTATTAAGCTTACACAATTCTATCCAAGACAAATTATTATTATAGCTTTAGCATTCTTTTTTCAGTCATAAGGTTGTGACTCCTGGGTAAATGTTAAGGTTAGGAATTAGGTTCAAGGATTAAGGCTTAGGGGACAGGGTAGCTAATTTGCTAAGTAGCCATAAATGTATATGTGGTTTCACAAGTACTAATGAGCTAATCCCTCATGGTCAAATTATTTAAACCAAAATCATACCAGAGATCTTTCATGACACAACAGTTTGCATAAAATAATGTGCAGTATTTGTTCTGGTACCTTGGAAAAATCACAAAATAAGGGATGTTAGTGTCTTTCTGATTTTCTAAGGGGAGGGCAGTGATTTTGCAATATTTGGGTTTCCTCCCACCCCAAAGAAAGAAATAAGATAATATTTGTATTATGCCCTCACCAAACAACATATATTATTTATTAAATAACGTACTTTCCTCATTTCTGATTGGCTTGTTAAGCTAAATAAAACTTTGGAGACCGAGCAGACCTCTGTCAATCTGATTAGTTGGCATACTGAAAGGCATATCTTAAGTTACATTAGGAGGTAACGTAATTTGGTGTTGTATATGTTATTGTAACTCTTCTTCTATTTTGTGGGCGGGTCATCCTTTTTTGATTTTGTTTGGCTTGCTAGGTCTTTTCTCACATCCATTCCTGAGTATTGTTTGATTCCCACTTTTTTAGTAAAGTCCTCTGTCCTCACTGCGCATGTGTCGGGTCTCCCTTTCAAATATAGCGCTAGCTCTACCACACATGTAGCTAGCTAACATAGTTAATTGCTACCAAACCTACTTTGTTGATGACTAGTTTACTAGCTATTTAACATAGACATAGTATAAGCCAAGTGCCCTTAGTTTCTTTGCAAGGTGTGCTGGGGAGGAATACACGATTCCCTGTGAAAGACATGTATTTAAGTTGAGCTTCATAGAGCAGGCCATGCTGTGGTAAACCTGGCAAAATTTGAGTGATGAAATGTCTGTAAAAGGGGTGGATGGTCTGTGTAAACCAGTGATGCCTTGCAAGTCAACCCAATCAAATACCTTCCGTGGGTGGAACACAAAATGCTGCTTGCAAATAATAATCAACATAGCTAGCTACACACATAGCCCACTCTCTCTCCAAAATGCTTGGCCAAACAGATGGAAAAGAAAATGTACACGTTATATTGACTGCAATTCCATTGGGACACATGCAGAACAAATGTTTTGAGCATGCATTGCCATTTCTCTTATTATAGTGTTCTCTCCTTTAGTAATTTTCTCATCCTCCATTTCATTTTGACCTGCATATGCAGCAGCAATTCCCTTTCAGTTCGAAGCATGAACCTGATCCTCGGTTGTTGATATCAGATGGAGAATCGACTGTAATCATTAAAAAACACTGATCTATTTGATTTGTGTCTCTAACCTCTGATTCTATTTCCAAAATATTCACATACACATTGAATACATTCTGCTCTATGCCAGATTACTCCTTTACGCCTTGTATTTCGGATCTCAGTACACTTTTATAACTTTAGTTCCCGTTTAATTTATTTTGTCCAGTTGGTCTTTTGAATTGTGTATAGTAAAACACCCTCAGGCTCTTCTTTCCTCTGCCCCCACCTCGTATCATTGCTTTATCCAGAGTGATCACATAATTTACAGCATCAAATCTGTATATGGGGAAATTCTCTCTTCATACACTGCCGCAATTAAAGATTCTTTGAGTTTTATGTTTCCCTTTGTATATCAAAAGCAGACCCTTGTCTTTTATATATGCAGTTCTTAATGGAGGAAAGTAATCAAATGTTCCCGAATCAAGCTGATTCTGTAAATCGCTCTGAATAACAGCATCTGCTAAAGGGCTAAAATGTAAATGATTTCCTAACATTAAAGATAAATGAAAAAGAAAGGATTCAGAAGAGCTTGGATCAAAAACATTGATTTCTCTCCTTTATACAGATGAAAAGACATTTGCCAAGACTCTGACCAACATATGTAATTCGTTGATTGGCAAATTACTCCACATAGACCAAACAGATGCCTGCAAAAATGCTAAACCACCCCTGGTCAGAACAATTTATATCACCCCAGACTGATTTATTTGGGGATTGAAATTATGAAAAATGTTTTGGAAAAACTCAAAGCAAACGTGTATAATTTTGGAGAAGCCTCCTGATATTCCTGTAAGTTAGATATACTACCATTTCAACTGCCTTACCTTTTCCAAAAAAAATAAAAATTTTAACAACCTGACTTTATCATTAACCTATTAATCTGTTTAATAAAATACAGAAACAAACAAACACAGTGACACACATCTAATTTATGAAAGATTAATCTGACAACCTAACCTAACCCTTGTCTCCTAAAAGCCTTAGGGAAACACCATCAGTCAACTTACTAGTGAGCCACTGGAAGACTCAACAGTAAATACAAACACACAATGTTTTTAAATCTTCATTCAAATACTGATCTTGATTCCTTGATCTACCTATGGACACAGTCATTGGACTATGACAGCTTCTAATTCAAACAAGCCAATTGGAAACATGTTCTTCCCCACAAATTATGCATAAACCCCATTGTGCATCCACACAAGGGTTAACACCCACCTTTGGCCAATCAGTGTAATTTAGCAAATGCCGGAACTCTACGGCAAAAAGCGTCCATCAGCCATTTCTGATGGTGCAAAGCATCGGATGTGCTTCAGAAGACATATCGCGATACTGACTGTCTCGAGTCTGCTGGGAATTTATGCCATGAAGCAAGGCCATAATTGCTAATTTGATATCACCTAATTAAGTTAAAGAACAGCCCTATGTGAAGTGTTGACAGTGTTCTCAACACATGTACCCCATTTTGTTACAAAACAAATGTCCTTTATACCATATGCATTTATGTGCCACACCCTGGCCACATAGATTTCTATTGGTCAATAGCGGTCATGTTGTTTTAAGTAATAATCTGTTTGACATTACAATGATTTGTTTTAGCGCTATCATCAAGGCAATCAGTTTCAATGGGGAAAAAAGCAAGATCTTCATGGTTAGATGCATCATTCACCAATTTTTTTGTAAAATGTACCAGTGATGTCTGAGAAAATGCTTGTGGCTTACATATGGACTGACACACCAACACAGCCTGTTTCCCCGTCCCCTAGTCAATGTGTTTATGGGGAAAATAAAACAAGCTGTGTGGTGGTTTGTAAGTGCATGTTTGGGGATTTGTAAGCACAATAAATTAGACCAGACAAGGGTCTCTAATTGTCTGCAGACAAATATTTCAGTAATCAGAATGTAGTACACATGAATATGAACTACATCTACTTTAGATGGGACAAAATGTTATGCAATGCAATTTCAAATTGTGAGTGTAAGCCATGGCATACATTTAGAAAAAATAACACAAACGAGAGAATGTGTTACAGTACTGTAATCAGAGTATTTGGGCATTTCTCTCATGTCCATATTTTGATGTATGACAGAGTCCTGACAGAGGCTGCGTACAGTGGTTTGACTCAGCTGACCGTTAGGAAGAGAGTGATGGCTGAAAATCTGCAGTTTGACTGTCACCTCCTGGTGCTTCACACAAGTATAGTAATTGACAGTCATTACAGGGACATTTTTTGTGGAATCCAGCTCTGATACCAAGAAAAATTGGCTACTCATCTTACAACACAAACTATGAGTCAGTCTTTTCACAAGACTATTGCATTGGCCAAAAACAAAAAATGCCAATGGAAGTTCGTCATTCCTTAGTAGGGAATAGGATTCCTTAATAGTGGCTTGTTAAATATTAGCGACTGGGTAATAAATACAGATGAGCTTGCAATGCCATGCTTCAAAACTCAGTGCTCTTAACACTGACATAACTAACCACAGGTTTTCTATTTTACATTTAAACTTTTTAGCGACTTCAACCAACATAAAAGTCAACATTAACATAAACAACATCATGATGTGCATTCAAAAGTTATAGGCTTTTGATATTGCCCATTGAACAATATATAATAGAACATTATAAAACTGCACAGCAATTTTTATGAAAACCTCTGATCTACAGCAATTTTTATGAAAACCTCTGATCTATATTGTTTTTTCATTATACCACAGGGATATAAGCCATTTAAAGCTTCACATATGTACCATTTGTCTAGAGCAATGGACAATGTCTAACTGAAATATTATGTAATGTACTTTTATAATATCATTCTGCACAGCCATGTGTACTGGACAAAAAAGACTGGCCACCCCTCAGAGCCTGACTCCTCACTAGGTCTTACAGGTTTTGACCCTACTATGGTTTTTCGAAGCAAATGTGCATCAGCTCATGTTGTTGCTCGCTCTTTGGGGTTTCTGGGCTGCGTATTTTCCCTTTGAGACAACTGCTGATGTAACAGGGGCATTATAAAATGTATGTTATAGATTCTACGTGTTTGTACACCGCAAATAAAACCCTAATAGTTTGTGCATATCTTCATCATACATAGATGAAGTGAAATAAATTATATTTTTCAACAATCATTGGGTGAATACCTAGAATTGAAATGACCATTAATACTGCTTCTTAGATGCTAGACTGAAGCAACTTTACCGGTGTCTTTTCCCCACTAACTGTTAGAACCACACACTTATGTGGCTGTCCGCAATATAACAATGATCATTATCAACAGTTTACATATGCAGATTCAATTAATGGTTTTACATACCTTCCTTTTCGACGCTTCTGACTTTTTTGACATGTTTCTCAGTTTTTTGTGCAGGTGATTTAAAACCTGTAAATGACATACGAAACGATAATTCAATCGCATGTTATTACACATGAAATATTTTTGTAGTGAAAATAATTAATTTTGCCACCTAAAGTATCTTTTGCTTGTCCCCATTTATGAATAATTGTTATAGTAATTGTGCATAATATAAAGACATTCATCTAACTTTATCGAATCATAAATAATAAATATATCAGGATTGCTGGCTTACCTTAGCGTAACAGAACGAAATAAGTAGCAGGGGCAAAACATATCCAAAAACAAACGTGCAAACCACGTAGACTTTCTTTTGGTTTTGATCCGGCCACACTTCCCAGCAATAGGTGTGATTTTCGCCTCTCTGGTATATGTTGTGAATAACCGCTACTGGCGCTGCCATTGCTAAAGAAAGGATCCAAATAACCACCACTCCAATAAAGGCGTGCTTCGCCACCCGGATAGATGATGACTTTCTGGAATGAACAATGGCAATGTAGCGGTCCACCGACATTGCGGACAAGGTAAAAATACTGACCAGCATGGAAACAGTAAAGAAATAATGAATAAACTTGCAAATGAATGCACCCAGAACCCATGTCGGCATCATGTAGATAGTTGACTGGAAAGGAATGCAGAAAAGTAGATAGGACAGGTCGGCGATGCTTAGGTTGAGGATGAATATGTTAGTGGTGCTGCGTGGTTTCCCGGGTTTACTACGTGCCAGTACGGTGATGACCATGGAGTTTCCCAACACTCCAAGCGTGAAGATGAGTCCGAAAACCAGAAGAGTAATGAAGTTGTCCATGCCAATCCCAAACAAAAGTTTCTGGTTTTCTTCCCCGCAATCCGTAATGTTGACCCAACATGATCCAAATTCGGTTAGGTTTTCCAAACCAGACGAGTTCATCACTTACTCTAGTCCTGAACGATGTTCAAATTTCAGTACAGAGTTAATGTCTTTCTGCGTCGTGCACAGTCCTTTGACAGTAGCTGGATGACGTTTCTGCCTAATCAGATGTACCTGTCCACGATACATAATAAAAGCGTCAATTATTTTCGTTGAGTCGATTAAATACAGCCACTCCACAATATTATAATACCTTAGTGTGTTACAATGTGCGTCATTGTTAATCGATACAATGCAAGTGATTATGAGACATTTTGTCGATATGTCTCAAGTCAGTTATCCATAGTGTTCTGTTCTATTCATTCTTGGTGCCTAATGCTGCTGCTGTCTCCATTATACGTCCTCACTCGGTGTCTGGCTCCGCGCAAATCCCTACTCGCACTACACAAATTACAGAAGGGATTGAGCTGCGCGTCTAGCGTAAGCTTTCAGCTCCACCACCCAATAACTAATAAAAAAAACTCCAAACTTGGCCTGTCTGCCTACTGGTGGCCACATTTTGGGCACGAAGTGAATTGTAGGGAAGCGGTAATTCATATTCAACAACAGACATATTTCTCTTGTCGGCTTACGTTGTGTAAGTGCAATTGCAAAAAGAAATCGAATACAATTCTTTTAAATCTTATCTTTTTAAAATTTAGGGTATGAAACAAGATTACCGGTAGGCTATGTCATAATGGAGGATAGTGGGAAATATCCTTCCAGCATGGTTGATTTGGGTTGTTCTCTATGATCTACAGGGAGTAGAAGATGGTGGTTGGCCATTGTTTGGGCAGTACAGCATAAATGTTGGCCCAGGTTACTTTATACGATAATGCATTTACAATAAGACAGTCAGAATCCACAATATCCATTCGAATATACCCAAAGGTCTCCCCAGTACAGGTCAACATTCCTCTGCAGAATCCAATCAGAACCAACCAGTGACTGTGTTCTCCAAAACTCCAAATTTCAATGATCTCTCCTTCAATTTGCTTTCCCTAGCTCATATAATTTTATAATTGAAGTTACAGCTCTCTGGTTAATATAATTTTGCAGTTTGGTTCTTCGTCATTTCTCACATTAGGTCAGGACTGAACAGCACAGATGAGATTTGTGGATAATATATCTGTAGTTTCACTGCCAAGGCTTTGACCACGTGGATCCCGCTCACACAGATATGCGCGCGTACACGCCAAATCAGTTGAAAAGACGTGCCCAAGGCGTTGCGATAAAGTGGTCTAAGACCCAGGGCTATACTTAAGCACAACTCAACGCACTAGATTGGCTCAGATTCGTGGGTGCCTTGTCGGTTTTATAGCCCTGTAACCAACCAAATTAAAAAATACCCTATGTATACAGACTGATATAATTCACAGCTTTTATGCCTACCAGTGTTTAGGATTAGAACCACCCCTTTTATAATTAGACATTAAGGAATGATTGGGTGTGGTAAAATGTCCGTGTTGCGTTGTGCCCAATAACAGCTCTTAGTCTTGACATATTCTGCATATACTACACCCCCTTGTTCTTTAATTGCTTAATTACAAACTGAGTGACTCTAGCATAAACAAGGGGGTCTAAACCGCAAATTCTAATGATAAATTGAAAGCTGGTCAGTATAATATGGGAATAAATACATGTTTTCCGTTCTAATTACGTTGATACACGTTATAAACAGAAAAAATAGGGTTTGTACTATATGGCCAATAGCATGTGGTCATTAGGGTACGAACGGTTATTTTGGAAAATCTCTTGTAGAAGAACGCTGGGAAGCGCACTGGTGAAAGGAGCCGTTGATTTGGCTTCATATATATTTTTTCTAAGATCATCTAACGACTGTTTTCAGATAACGTGAAAACGTATTCACTAAAGATTGTGTACCTTTAATAGTGGGGAGAGCCCGTTTTTTCATGCGCGCATTTTTCCAGTAAGACCATGACAGTAAAAACTGCAGGGGATCATGTAGGACTTGTAAAATGTTATACGAACTTATTTGAAAAATCCACGCATATTATTTGAATAAAAAACAATTAAAAGTTACTGCTTTCTTAAATAGTGAAGTATTCAATTTTTTATAGTTTGAGGGTTATTTCTTAAGCGGTTCGGGAGTGAAATGGACCATCTCTTTCAGGTGCAGATCCAAAAGGAACGGCTCAACAAAGACTTGAAATATAACTAAAAAGAACGGCTAAGGAATATATTTAGGTACTCCCTGTTACAAAAAACAGCCCTTTGCGTGGTATATAGGCCATGTAACACACCTAATTGAGCATTTTGTTAGGTTGTTATTGACCCTTTGTTTTATGCCATTTTAATATGCCTCCTTAGCACTGTTGGATTCTTAGTGACTTCATCTTATCACAGCAGATACAACAGTCTGAGCAATAAAACATAGTGGCCATATCATGGCCAGCTAGTCTTCACTTGAAATATTGTACCAACTCATTTTCCAATCATAGATGGCCTATACACAATTAGCCTGGGTAAAAAGCCACTTTCTGACATACTAGAGTTTAAACAGGATCCCTTGTCAGGATATCCAGGCATTCAGAATGTGTTTGTTTTGGGACAAAGCACTTAAGTGGACTGTGCTTGTGCAGTTCAAGGGCAGGTACTGCTCTTCCTTGCCTGTTATATTGCCACAGAGCTGACCTCAGCTGGCTGAAGAAGTGAAATGGACCGAAGGGTTCAGTGAGCACTGCTTTATAGGAGCTATGGTAACAGAGCCACGCTTTGTGGTAGAGTGATTCGCCCTCATTCTCACAGGTCAGGGTGGAGTGGCTTTTCTAAGCCCGGTTAGCGCTGAGCTATCACTGGGAACCCAAACACACATTTCCACACAGGACCTATATCACCTCAATTATAGCTGCTATGTTTACTCACCTCTGCCAACAGAGAGGCCCCAACAGTACTGGCAGAAAAAGAGTGGACCTTCCATTTCAATCAGAGCTGTTTCAAGTCTGGTGCTTCACAGTCACCAAAGCTGTGTCTCACATCATTATCCCAGTCAACTAACATTAGACAGCTACATTGCTTGAATAGATATAAACTATATTCTTTATTTGACTGAACGTCATTGTGTGCTGTTTTTTTCAATAAATGAACATAAGGAAATTGAAGTTTTTTGACAGACTGCATCTTCTCTCAAAATTGATCAATGACATCTAGGAATATTTCATAGGTATAAATGTGATTTGGTTGAATATGAACTCCACAGATTGAAACCAAGCAAATGAAGACAATAGGAACCATTATTTTTCCATTAAAGAAGCCTTTCAAAATGATAGGGAACTATAATGTGAATTTAAATATGACATGTGATTTATGATCTGTTTTATTGAATATTTATGGCACTATATTATTGTTAAACAGATGAACAGTATTAAGACATCTTGATGTAGGATAGCAATAATAAAAGGCACATAATGCCAATAAGCACAATAAATACAAGATAAAAAAATAGATTGATGAATCCCTTCGTTTTCATGATCAACTCATTGCCAACCCAATTACTGAGATTATAGGTTTGATAGAAGTAGACATTGTTCTACTTCATTGTTGTAGACATTGTTTTAACAGAATTCCATTTCCACTAGATGGGGCTATTTTACATTAAAGAGATTGTGTTGTTTAATTTATTAGTTGATTCAGTGAACTGTATAACGTTTGTAAATAAGAAAGACTATTTAAAAAACTCCCAGCTTGAGCTGGATTTGTATTATTTATATGCACTCAATCTAGGAGTACGAAGATTTAAAAGACACTGGTTTTGATGACATTAGGCACATATTTGCACATACGTGTCAGCACATTACTCACACTGACCTGTTTTGCACATTTACAACCAGTGGCCATATATCCCAGAATGCATCTTTAATTGAAAAGGTCAGACTATCTTGTATGGTTGGAAATTAATAGTTGTACTCGCCAGTGTTTTCATCTGTGTTCTTAGATCTTTGAATTGGTGGACCCCATGCACTTGGGTTGAATTGAATTGGTGGCCCCTGTGCACTTGGGTTGAATTGAATTGGTGGCCCCTGTGCACTTGGGTTGAATTGAATTGGTGGCCCCTGTGCACTTGGGTTGAATTGAATTGGTGGACCCCGTGCACTTGGGTTGAATTGAATTGGTGGCCCCTGTGCACTTGGGTTGAATTGAATTGGTGGGCCCTGTGCACTTGGGTTGAATTGAATTGGTGGCCCCTGTGCACTAGGGTTGTCCAGCAGAATAATCCGCTGCCTCTGGTACACATGACCCACTGCAGCATGGGATTCTTCCAGTAGTGACCAAAGCCTAAAAATATACCCTAATGAAAATAATTAGTTAAACCTTTGTTCTTGGCAAACATTAATGAGAATGAAAACCAACCTTTACAATTGTGTACGTAGGTAGACTGTGTATATAATTATTTGGTTTGGACAACGAACACATATGGTTCACTGGACTGCACACTAGAAGCTGTGTTCTTAATATCCCAGGCAACCCACCAAAGATAAGAGTCAGTTCCCTCTCTGAGTGGTCTGTAATTCTGCTTAATATGAGAGCTTTGTGTCATGTTTCTATTTCATGTTTGCATCACCTAGATACAGATAAATTACAGAGTTACCAAGCATTAGGTGAAAAAGAAAATAGCCTGTCAACAGGGATTGCTGAGGTAGTTTTTGGATACACCAAACACAGTAATTTGATTATTTTTAGTAACTTGTTCATGTATTTCATATTGAGTCATTTAAAGAAGACAATATTTATATGAATAATTGAATTCAATGTTTGCAGGATGATGTCAGTGTTTACTGAATTCATATAACCACTAGCTCAAAACAGAATGACAATATCCAATAGCTTTATACCCTTTGATCTTCAAGAATATGGCTCAGATATATTGATATGGTGTAGTCCTTCAGACTTAATATAATCCAAAAATCAAGGATTTATGTCATTTAAGTTTGTTTTTGTGGCTCAATGTTTAAAATCATGAAATGTTAATGCTCCCCTGTTGGAATGGCATCCATGAAGCGGTACAGAAAAGCACAGTTTGCTAAGGGCTACATTATATGCTTCATTTTATAAGCCTATTTTTTCTGTCAGTGACACTGATATTGCAATTATTTCCACTGTCTAAGTCCATTCATTAAAAGTTAACAAATGTCATCGTCTGTAAGGCCTGTGGAGAAGGATATTGAATTATTGCACTATTTAGGACAACCTGAAATTAACCCTGTTTTTAAGGGGAAATAAGTTGATAGTCTACTTGTATGGGTTATCCAAATGATCCTGTTGTCCAAGAGTGAATTTTTCAGAGACTTTTTCCACAGGTCACCAGAAACAACATTGATAGGCATTGGAAGATACACTTCCACAATTTTATCATATTGGGTAACATGGGCTGCATATGGACGTTTGTAACCAGTCATTCACCACTATCAGTGCGAGGTGAGTAACTGAGAGAGCAATAGTATAATTGGCATCAGTGTGGTTCGACATAAAAAGCAGAGTGATATCCGTAGCCTGTTCTTATTAGCCTACAACGGTTGTTAAATGTTTGGACAGAAAACATGTCGTTCAAAACGTGAGATTTCCCCGTGTACACACGAGCAACCACATTCTCAGCACAAATATACCCAGTGGTAAGGCTAATGGGAAATAGATGTCGAAAAGTAGAAATACGACGCAGAGAAACGCAGTGATGTATTACGCCAGCGTTTTGTTTTGCAGGCAGGGACTACGGTTTGCAGCAAATATGAACTGGGTGTATCTTATTACTACTCCACAGCAGGCGTGTCATATGGACGTCCTGCCTCCAGCAGGGTTGCTGGATGGGTTAGTTGGCATGTCGTGGCCTGTCTGTGCTATCATTGGACAGGTGCTCATTGTCAACACCTATAATTGTATTGTTCAGACGTATATGTGTCATTAGTTTATTGCTAAAATGTGTTATAAGCTAGAATAAATGTAGGCATAGACCTACTCACAAGTGCTTCTTGGTCACAAACAGTGGATTTTACTGACACATTTTTTGCTGTCTTGCTGGTCGATGCAACTGTTGAAATTAATAATCTGTACACTCCACCATCTTTTTACTTGCAGCCAGTTCCTCCTCTTTTGAAAACATTATTTGAGGCGTTGCCTGAAGCGTGTTGTGGGGATGACTAGCTGCTATTCTTACATTGGTGTGGTGAGCTTTCTGGTACCCAGAGCTGCTGAGGCAGCGTTCAAGTGGGTTCCACACAGAAGGAAGGATTAGATGTCCATCTTTAAGAGCAGGCCGTTTCACAGAAATAGACAGTTTATCAGAAAATTATATCACCCTCATCTACCATCTTCCCCTGACCACGTCTTCGGAGGAAGCAGCATTCGAAGACATAGCCTCACTTGGATAACCTATTCATGTGTAAAAATATACTACTTGTTTGTTCAAGTCTTGTGAAATACCTTTGTTTGGCCAACCATCATGTGCACAAGATTAAGGTTGTGAAGTGCAGACAATTTGTTTCAAAGTCACCCATTAAGGCCTTTCTTACAAATGAGATCAGACCCGCAAGATGTCATATTTCTGAAAACACATGTATTCCAAATTAAAAAGCAATCGTCTAATGACCAAAGGTTTTCTGTGACCTGATGAAAATGTTTTGTAATGTAACTGACATGTAAACAGATATCAACATGTGGATTCGTTTGTGGCTGATGGTCACAGTGGGCATTGTGTTCTAATGAGAAACCCTGTTTCCACAGACCATAATCCACTAGTTCTGATGCCACGTACCCCATAGGTTTCTGCCACAACAAAGGACTAATGTAAGTGTTAAATGATTTACCCGACTTACGATTTCTCATAACTTTTTGTGCAAAGAATCAACAGCAGTATTTTCTGTGGAAAGCCCGCTGGCTGGGCCAGTGGGAGTAGTATAAATCTCCTTAGTGAGTGGTTCCTTCCTAGCTGAATGGATCCGGTGAGTACCAGAGAGGGTTGAGCAGAGAGGGACGAGGAAATTAGACCAGTTTCAGTGGATTCAGTGGAGGTCAATGACCAAAGTAGAACAGACCTATCTGCTATATGTGTCTGTAAGAGGGTAATCTAACATACTGTAGCAGGCATTAGAAACAAAAAATACCAGAAACTAGATCTCCCACGTAATGGTCTTTTATTTATTTTGGAGTGTCTCTTCGATTGAGTGTTTTTCCACCTATTATTCAAGTTGTCACCTCATTATACATCATTTGAGAGGGTGACACACACATGGAGTAGCTTCCTATCACGAACAGGACACACAGTAGATATTGGTAGAGACTTGGATTAGCAAATCCAACATACCATTGGAACACAGGAGAAATTATTGCTTATCATGGGCCTTTGTACATCTACATACTGTAGATATTCCATTGAAAATCTCTGGTTTCCAGCTATAATTTTGATTTACAACATTAACAATATCTACACTGTATTTCAATCAATTAGATGTTGTTTTATGACTGCTTCTGTAAGTCCTTCCACATTCATAAAAAAATTGCCTCTGGACTCCAATGCCGTGGCAATTACCTGCATATTGTTATGTGAGACAGCCCTCTACAATTTTGAAGGGAAAACTCCTGGGTACAGCTACGCTACCTGTAAACAGTTCAATGATCAGCTCAGACTCTTAGTTGGCACATTCTGTAAAGGAAACAAAATAGAATAGAATATTCCTAAAAATGTAGGTTTGCACTGCTTAAAGCAAATGTCCAATGGGGAGGTCAAGGACACTTTTAAAAATGTGTCTCATCCTGATGGTTAGAATAATGAAGCATCAAAAACACAATGAGAATTATACAAATGAACAGAATCAAATGGCAACTCATATTTCTGTTATTACTATATATAGTGAAATGTGTGCACAAGGACAGTGACAGTCACATGGTTGAGAGCCCCATCCCCCACCCCCTGACCCCCCTCCATCACCAATCTAGATGATTGCCTCTCAAGCAACCATGCAGGCCTGTTTGATAATGATCAGAGTTCAGAGAGGACACCGTGACTGCTTATCAACCAGAAGATATTTCCTATGGAAAAAGCGGAAAAAAACTCTGCAAACATGAGACAGTAACATAAGATGACAAATCTATGTTTAAAATCTTCACCTTTCCTGCTCTGGTTTTTCAGTTACTGGAATTGAAAACATTGCCTGTGTTCAAAATTCTCCAATCAACATAATTGCATTGGTCATAATGGATGAGACTCAAACGCAGATTCCTGTAATGACGATAAAGAGGTTGTCCAGGGTTACTCTGAAGAACCTGACCCCGGGCAACTGCCACTGAGTCAGAATACTCCGGAGTCTTATTCTCTAGATATTCACTTGAGGTTGAATCGAGTCTGACATCCTCATCACAGAATGGATCAATTTGTTTGCATCTGTCCCTAAAAAACACTTTGTTCATGATCCTTTGATGCGACAGCAAAACATTGATATAAGGAGACTGACTCAGATACAATTGAATCAAATGTTCACAAGAGCAATACTGGTAGCATGTTGTTTGATAGTATGGAAAAATCTGCAAATATTCTGTAAAATGTTTAATATTTCTAAGGTCTTTATATGACTTAGGGACCATTTTCCAAAGGTTATTTATCAGATAGGATAAAGGAAAAAAAATGTATGACTACAATGGACACTTCTTTGAATTGAATGGGGACTCCAGTTCTTTTCACTCTATTTCTGGCACTGCAACTCACACCAAACTCGTGTTGCTTTCCTGGCCTTTTTGTTTGTGTAAAGTTCAATAAATTTATGAATTTTGCTCGTGGATACTTTACCATCATAACAGACAAAAAGAGCATAATTCCTGATCCTGGGATCCAATGATTTTTATGTTTTATAGATAATGAGCACAGTCTACACTGTCTGCTTTTTAAACAAACCAGCATAACAATTGTTTCCAGATGTGCCGGTTCTAGCCTTTTGGTGCCCTAAGCAACATTGTATTTGGCCCCCTCTCCCCTAGTGCTCAGGGACTCATTAGCGGTTGGGGACTCCTTAGCGGTACAGTAACCCCTAGCGGTTGGAGACTGCTTTCTGGTACGGTAGCCCCTAGCTGTTGGAGACTGCTTTCTGGTACGGTAACCCCTAGCGGTTGGAGACTGCTTTCTGGTACGGTAGCCCCTAGCGGTTGGAGACTCCTTTCTGGTACGGTAACCCCTAGCGGTTGGAGACTGCTTTCTGGTACGGTAACCCCTAGCGGTTGGAGACTGCTTTCTGGTACGGTAGCCCCTAGCGGTTGGAGACTTCTTTCTGGTACGGTAGCCCCTAGCGGTTGGGGGCTCCCTAGCGGTACCTTGGCCCCTAGTGGTTGGGAGCTCCTAGTGGTCACTTATGCCTAGAACCCGCCCTTAAGATGGACTTCCCTCTAACACGTATTCAGCTCTCCACTGAGGTACTGGTATCATTGATCAAATTTAGCCATTAAATAAAATAGAACAACAAACCATGTGGAATACGGTGTTACTAGAAAACATCTCAACACATTTCTTTACCCTTCTGGAATTGCTTACTGTGGTAAGTTTCCTGGCTTGTGCCAAAACTCCTCGCAAAGACAGTAAAACCTGACCAGTTTTAGAAAGTCCCCTTAGTGGTTGCATTTAAAGTAAAGCTTACAGTGGAAGTTATGCTAGGATTTAGGTACAGTTTAAGGGTTAAGGTTTAGTGTTAAGCTTAGGTTAGGCTCAGGAATGAATGTTAGGTTATATGAGGTTATGGTTAGGGTTGGGGAAAGGAAAATGTGAAATATAATTTCTGGTTTAAACAAGTGTATATGTGAGAGTGAAAGACATTTCCTGCTAAGAGGATAGATTTAGGGTAATACGTTTAGTTTAATTAGTATTATTTAGAATTCTAATTAGTATTAGGATTCTGGGTAACTTTTAGGAGTTAAGGTTAGGATTTGGGTTAGGTTTAAGACTAGTTAAGTTAACAGATTTAAAATCCCACTAGAGTGCGTGAGTGCGTGAATTAATGAGATCCAATACCAAAAAGACAAGAAAGTACCAAAAAATATAGTAAAATCTAACAACTCTGTCCCTGCATTTCCTTTGCCATCCATAGGAAAAGGGCTATGGATCATTTATTTCCTGGTCCCGGCAAGGACAGAAAATCAAACTTACTGTATACATGTGGACTTCAACATTCTAGACTTTGGTTGAATCAGAAAAATGCAACTATTGGGAAAAAGAACTCTGTTGATGAATCTTTGTTTTTTGCTTTCATGTTGGGTTGAGGGCAAAAGTTACAGATAGGGTAAGAAATAGGCTAAGGATTAGAGAGTAGGTATAAGATCATGGGTAATGTTAGGTTTTAGGGCTTGCAGTTACATAGGCTTAGTATTAAGGCACATGTTTAGTTTTAGTTTTAATGTTGTGTTTTGGGGGTTATGATTAAGGTAGGGTTAAGATAATTTTAAGGCCAGTCAACTTTGTTGTTCCCATTTATAAATGTGCGTATGTGTGAGAGTGTGTGATCATATGCTCAAGACCAAACCAATGAACTCGTTTACCAGCCTACCTGCCTTGGGGGAGACAAAGAACAAAGAACAAAATGTTATAACGGCATTATATTATGGTTGCTCTGATAAGCTGCATTTTACCAGTCCAGCCTCTGAAAGCTGAGATTTTTCTTGGCTGTAGGGGCTTGAAGTGTCCAGATTTCCTTTTGACAATTAACTTGTTGCCTTAGCAACCCATGATAAAAACACTGGACATCTGATTAATGAGCTATTCTAGCTTATACAGACACTGAGTAGCCTCATGTTACAAGCTGTACATTTAGAAGCTATAAACAGTATCACACATAATATGTTAATTACTGTGTAATTATTAAATATTAGTTTCGTAAATACAATACCCATAAATGTCAAATTGCATTTAATTTATATTTGTGAGCTATGCCGACCATTTTATCTGCTGTAGCATGTTAATTACTTTCTTAGTCCGCTAAATCAATAGCATCTTTCATATACAATGTATATTTCTTTTTTTAAACAACAAGAGTTGACAGTCAGCTGAAAGCACTATCACGTATGTAAACGTACATGCCATATGGTACCAATGTTAACAAGTGCGTGCGTGTACGGACGTGCTCTGCTGTGCTCTTTTGCCTACATTTCTTCGCGGAGAAGGCTAGTATCAACATTCCGCCCCACCCCGAAGAAACAACCATTACTATATCTAAAAAAAACAGGAAGCAACGAGACATGCATTTATACGAAGACAATCAGCGAATACAGCAACGTTAATCCTTATAAAAGATACGTTAGTAGCCTATTGATCACGAGAACAGAAACCACTGATCAAATCACTGCTACTTATTGTGGATGCATTTGATTCAATCTGAACGGAGAAGGGGTATGTAGCCAACATTCTCGTTTTTAAAACACAGTCGATAACGAAACCCAAGTTGACTGTTTTTGTGGCAGCTCGCGGCCATGTGACATTGTCATTCTGTTGACAGCTGTTTTGTTGCACTTGCAACATCTCATTTGTAGAGAATGTTTAGTAAACACCGTGTAGCCTACGTTGTTTTGTTTATCCTATCAGGTAGTGCTCGTTACGGTTCGACACCAGAAAACACGCGAGTACCTGGTTTTCATTAGTTGTATTGAAGGCTCTGGGAAAGACACATTCTTACTATTTTGCCTGAATGTAAGGCCTCTACAATACGACGTGACAATATTGTAGCATTTTCAGCGACGAATATTACACCATGATCACCATGTGTTGACAGTGAGTGTCACAACACGTTCTGCCTAGTTGAATTGTATATGAGGCTATTATGCAGACATACTGTGAAGAATTATCTGATAGGAATGGAAGGATTAGAAGGCAACATTTTCAGAACCATATCCGATTATAGAAGTACACTGTACTGAGTAATGTTGTCTAGCAAGATGTACACAAGACTAATAGCATAGAGCATTTACCTGTAGCCTTCAGGAGAGGCCTGTTATAACAGTGTCATCATCTGAAGTATTTTTACTTACAGCTGCTGAGATATGGTGTTATTTACAGTGGTAATGGATGGACTTTGTTTTCAGGAAGGCTTGATCACATTTCAAACCAGTGACAGAATTAGTGAGATTGCACACAGAGGGAGAGGGAACGGCAATGCATACACTGGTTAACTGATTAAAAAGGATTTGTTTCCATGTTGACTAATCAACTAACAGGCTGCTAAGGGAAAACAGAAAGGAGAATACAAGTTTGACAGCAAAAGCCATCCGCTATCTAGTGTTCTTTGAATAAGAACACTCACATCTTAGTGGGACAAAGTCTTTGAATTCCAGTGATTCAGTTACAAAAAGCCATGTAGCCAGGATACTCCTCACAACTCGTAACATACATTATTGATTGCATACATTTTGTTGTATCTTCGTTGCTGCTGTTGAGGAGGAGAGGGGTGGAGGAGCTAACTGGAAAAGGGCGATATCTGCGAGCATACAAAACACCAATTACTCTGTGTTTTGAGAAAAGGAAGTTGTGAGTGCATTGTAAAAAAAGATTTGTGGTGGAAGCTGAGTCCCTTTGCTCAGGTGGAACCTTGCAGCACTCATACGTTACATTATGTTTGGAAACAAATCAAAAGGTGACCCTTTTTTCTACATAATAGGTTGTCAGAGGACATCCTATATTTCTAAGATATGAACTCAGTTCCGACTGTTTAACTGTCACACGCCGCTTTAATTGCTTTTCCCCGAGCACAGCTTCTTGTATTCTACACGTACTGCATGAAAACAATCTTGGTTTTTATTGCCTTTAACTTTCAGGTGGTGCTTCTGTCAGTTGGTACCGTTTTTTCCCACAAATCTCCCTGATATAGATAGTTATTCAACATGAATATATCAGGATATGGAATGCAATGCAGTGTAAGATTGGCAATGTGTTTCTGCGTTTTTTTTATGTTATCCTGTCTGTACACAGAAGTGTATTTTTGCAAAACAGAGACACAGTGAATGTGCTGTTACTGTATATGCAATAATCAGTGAGTGTGAGTGTCTGTATGTGTGTGTGTGTGTGTGTGTATGTGCACATGTGCTTGCCTGTACAAGCAGGTGAATCACAGAGATTAGTCAACTTCCGCTCACCCCTCACCAACTTCCTATTGTCTCACTCATTTCCTCTCACATCAACGTCAAGTGCTGTGAGGCAAATTGATTCCAATCACCTTGAACTTCGTCGTATGGTGGGTACGTTTTTATCGAAAGGTGTGGTGCAACCATAAATGCCCAGTTCCCCACAATGACAGCATAGCTGTCTTAATTCACCGGTGGCCTGACCAATCACAATTAATTATTAGTTGCCAGGCAACCAGCCCGGCATTGTCCACAACCTGCTGTATAAACATATTGCAGAGATGAATTTCAATCCCAAACATGCAAACTTTACAAAATACCCATCCCCTAACGACAAACTACTAGCCGCCTTGGGTTGTATAAGCTGTGCATATCACGGTACTTTCCAGATGTCAGATTGCCTAAGAAGACGATAAAATCGGACATCTGAGAGGTCAGGCATGTCTAACAAATACAATAAACCCATTTATATAACTGTGTCCCACTGCATGAATATATTATTAGAATTCTCTGCTGGATCCTTATCTCTTTCCAAAAGCACCAGGGTTGATTTTCATCTCAGATTTGTTATGAAGGATTCTGCAGAACATTAGCCCAGGATAGTGCTGACCCTTGATGCCAGGCCCTGGTATGAGGAGCCAGAAAGCTAGTTATCCAGTCTTTAGTGTTTGCTTTTGCCTTGGGTAATAGAAAAGGAAAAAATGCACCAATTGCGGATTTGGTAAAGATCTGTTTTGAAAAGAAATATTTGTGATTTGTTGTGATGATCTGATTGATTAGTTTGGTATTTTCTTTGCTGACATAAGAACAAAATATAAAGATACCTTTACAACAGATTTCAGATTATTTGTCTTACATAGATACCGCTTTATGCTTTTTGTAAGGCAGAATCGACTGACTGAAGCTCTTCAGAAAAATATATTTTTCAAGATAACTCATTTGAGAGAATTCTTTTTCCAAGTAAAATCTTCAGGGATACTTTATTCCAAGAAACACCTCCAGGGATTCCAAGAAACTGGATCACATCGCACCATATATGGAGTACCAGGACAAGAGCAGAGAAGATTTGCCTTAACTTCATACTGTACAAGAAAACTGCTCACATCAATGATTAAGTGGTGAGTTCTGCCTGACTAGTAATCAAATAACACTTGGCTCTATGTACCACCTCTACTGGCCCACTGTCTGCAATTTATCCTGGCAATGCAGATCATTTGGGAATTGTGGTGCTGTTTAAGCTTATCATTTGGAACAGCTTGTAAATTGAATGTGTGAGGCCAAGAGACATTGGAGTGAGACAGTACCCTGACCAATAATAACAATAATGACATTCAAACAGAAAAATCTGAGAAACCTGGACAAAGATTTGTACAAAGGATCACCTGGCTAATTCTGGACATATTGTGCTCAATCCAAAAGGAAGAAAACTGTACTGAGGAAACATTTAAGGATTACCTAGAGAAGGAAAAACAAAGGAAACAAAGGTTGTTTTTCTGTAAGAATTGGTTTTCCGTTGTGTGAACAAACCAATTACCGTACACCAGATGCTCATTGCAGGGACAGATGTTGACCTCTGACCCTGGCTCTACCAGGGACTTAGTATCACTGAATGGGTTACGTAAGCCCCTTGGCAACCCAAGACAGCAGGAGGGTTAAATGAAGCACTTGTTTATCGTCTTTAGCGACAGCTGCATGTCAGCTCATTTCCATGTAAGACACAGACCCCATGTACCCACCCATGCATACACACCCATACGCACACACACACACACACACGCACGCACACACACGCACACACACACATACCACACATTCTTGGCCCTTACCTGCATAACCTGCAATCGTTACAGAAAGCATGTGTGTCTGTCTTTGTGTTTGGATGCATGTATCAGAAAGACAGACAACATAAGTGACACTGTAATACGCCATTCAGACACCACATTTATCTAAAACAAGTTACTTGTAGAATATATTTTACAGTGAGGGGAAAAGTATTTGATCCCTGGCTGATTTTCTAACATTTGCCCACTAACAAAGAAATTATCACTCTATAATTTTAATGGACTGTAAGAGACAGAATAACAACAAAAAAATCCAGAAAAACCAATGTGATTTAAAAAAAAATATATATATATTTGAATTTTAATTGGGGAAATAACTACTCGACCCCTCTGCCAAACATTACTTAGTACTTGGTGGCAAAATCCTTGTTGGTAATCACAGAGGTCAGAAGATTCTTGTAGTTGGCCACCAGGTTTGCACACATCTCAGAAGGGATTTTGTCCCACTCCTTTGCAGAGCTTCTCCAAGTCACTAAGGTTTCTCGGCTGACATTTGGCAATTCAAACCTTCAGCTCCCTCCACAGATTTTCTATGGGATTAAAGTCTGGAGACTGGCTTGGCCACTCCAGGACCTTAATGTGCTTCTTCTTGAGCCACTCCTTTGTTGCCTTGGCAGTGTGTTTTGGGTCATTGTCATGCTGGAACACCCTTCCACAACCCATTTTCAATGCCCTGGCTGAGGGAAGGAGGTTCTCACTCAAGATTTGACGGTACATGGCCCCGTCCATCGTCCCTTTGATGTGGTGAAGTTGTCCGGTCCCCTCAGCATCAAAACACCCCCAAAGCATAATGTTTTCACCTCGATGTTTGATGGTGAGGATGGTGTTCTTGGGGTCATAGGCAGCGTTCCTCCCCCTCCAAATACGCCGAGTTGAGTTGATGCCAAAGAGCTCGATTTTGGTCTCATCTGATCACAACACTTTCACCCAGTTCTGGTCTGAATCATTCAGATCTTCACTGGCAAACATCAGATGTGCCTGTATATGTGCTTTCTTGAGCAGAGGGACATTGCAGGTGCTGCAGGATTTTAGTCCTTCACGGCATAGTGTGTTACCCATTGTTTTCTTGGTGACTGTGGTCCCAGCTGCCTTGAGATCATTGACAAGATCCTCCCATGTAGTTCTGGGCTGATTCCTGACCATCCTCATGATAATTGCAACTCCACGAGGTGAGATCTTGCATGGAGCCCCAGACTGAGGGAGATTGCCAGTTCTTTTGTGTTTCATCAATTTGCGAATAATCACGCAAACTGTTGTCACCTCACCATGCTGCTTGGCGATGGTCTTGTAGCCCATTTCAGCCTTGTGTAGGTCTACAGTCTTGTCCCTGACATCCTTGGACAGCTCCTTGGTCTTGGCCATGGTGGAGAGATTGGAAACTGATTGATTGATTGCTTTTGTGGACCGGTGTCTTTTATACAGGTAACTAGATGAGATTAGGAGCACTGCCTTTAACAGTGTACTCCTAATCTCAGCTCATTACCTGTATAAAAGACAGCTGGGAGCCAGAAATCTTTCTAAGTCAGAGGGAATAAAATACTTATTTTTCTCATTAAACTACAAATCAATTTAGAATATTTTGGACATGTGTTTTTCTGGATTTTTGTTCTGGTTATTCTGTCTCTCACTGTTCACATAAACATACTATTAAAATTATGGACTGATCATTTCTTTGTCAGTGGGCAAACCTACAAAATCAGCAGGGGATCAAATACTTTTTTCTCACTGAACGTGGTCCCACTTGGATTCAAACCTACTACACCAACATTGCAAGCACCATGCCTTACCAGCTGAGTTACATGTTCTGTGTTGGTCTGCATTCAGTACCATGGAGAGGGCAGCATCTCTTTCATTTACTAAGACCACACACAGATTGGATATACACAGACATCCTCAACCCTTCTGGGAGCCATCAATGCAGTTAAAGCACAAGGATTAGAGAGAAACTGGCGTTTGGGATCATATAGAACTTATGGAAAATGGAGTCAGCTCAAACTAGAGTGTGTACACGTAAGTTTGATCGTTGACTTCATGTTTGGCATAGCGTTTGGTGGAGCGTGTCAGAGAGCATGGTTCACATGCAAGCTAAACGGAAGTTTGTGTAAGCATTAAGGCAAACGGGAATTTATTCTGACAAGCAAACAGACATTACATTCCCATTTGCTTGTAGCTATTATTGTGTACACAGTATCTGTGTTGTGGGATAGTTTATAGTTCCATTGTCTGCCTTCATAAATAGCCATTTCTCCCTAAAGGGAGATTTATGTTGCTGAAAAGTAATATCCGTTTTATTCTCACAGGCTGGATTCTCTTTTTAGAGAAGGTAGATTGCTTTTTCTGTTCCTAACTAAAACCTTTCAGTTGGAGATATGAATTGATCTGTTATGCCTTTACCGCTGCGTTTTTCTGGGTTGAAAATGATTCACTCGCCTCTCTTATTCTCTACACTATTCGAGAGTATATATATGCATATCCAGCCAGCCTGTATACAGCATTAAGTATTAAATAAAATAACACATGAACCCTTCACGGCAAGACATACACAGCCCAGTCCATTGAGAACCAGCTGAAAGTAGAGGACCAACCTAGTCAGAATGCACTGTTTTGATATGAGGTGAAGCATGAGGCTTTTCTTCAGCAAGTCTCCTCTGCAAGACCAAAACAAGAGGCATTACTTTCACAGACCCGTGGCCCGAGGTGACAGAAAAGAGCCACACGAGCATAACTGTCAGAGTGAATGTAGATCATTTCTCAAGCAAACTGATGGCTCTGATCCAATGAAGGACTGCATTATTGTGAGTGGAGTCAGACTATTGTTAGAATGCGGGGTGGGGGGTTGGGTTCTACTGTGTGTACAAAAAGGCTAGGCAAGAAACCGTTCACCTTTTGTGGAATGGGTGAAGGTTCGGGTGAAGATTTAATTGGTGTGTAAGTGTATTTTCGCCTGTGTTACTTCACATCCAGGCCATGCAAGTTCTTACATGTTACTGCTGTGGTTGTGTAACAGTTGCTTTAGGGAAACCTCATCCTTGAAAGCAAATTACATATTATTTTATGACACACTAGAAATTCTCTGAAGTCTTGGGCAATTTCACGGAAAATACAATGAATTGGACATGTCTGCAAAACAAACCATACAACTTACAAGAAGGACACTAGAATAATTTCATTTAGACAAATGAGAATGGTTGACAGGTTTGCACAGAGATACAGCTTTTAATCGTGTAAATGGTCTGTTGTTGCACATCACATTCGGAGGGATCCTGGGAGACGTTCCTGACAGTTGCTCACTGTCTGGCTCAATGTTTATTGGAATGAACAGTGATAGGAAGTCTGGTTCTGTAGGCCCTTCATGCTCCTTAAACAGTCAAAAAATATATAATTTGTTGTTGGAATACACCTGAAAACATCTCACACTAGCACCAATACAATTCAGATCACCAGCAAAAGCACTTGTTCAACAGAGAGAACCATAGTAGTTACCAGGTAAAGAACATTGTTGTTAACAACAATTTTCTTTTCCTGGTTTATACGGCTTCCGGGTCTGGTCTGGCCAAAGCGGTGCATGTGTTGAGGCCAAATGTTGTGTACCTCTGGTTTTGCTAGTGTGAAACAAAAATGTTATTTACATAAGTTGTTGATGTTATTTCAATTCAATTGCTTTCAATTAGTTGTTATAGGCTAAATAGGCTCTCATTCTAACTATTTCCAGTGAGCATTTTCACGAAAAATGCATGAAACTGTTGAATACTGCAGATGTAGTGAAGGATTGAAAAATGTGCCCTTTTTTTGCTGGACCGCATATGCGGTGAGTGAATGAGTGAATGAGTAAGTGAGTAAGTGACTGATTGACTGACCTGACTGAGTGATTATCCCTTGTTAAATAGCATAGTGGTTAGTGAAGGGGACCTTCAAACTATAGGTCCTGTGTTCGGATCTCCTCACAGGCAAAGCAACGTACGCAGTAAGAATTATTTCATATAGACGGAAACTTTGCTGGTTAAAACCTTCAATATCGACATTATATTAAGTCTAAAATAATACAGTTTACAGTTATATTGCGACTGTTTCTGGAGGATTTTCACCAGAACGCATCCATGCATGCGTTTTGGGTCAGGATAGACAAACACATTTTACAACGTACAGTAGTTATATTAAGCCTTAACTGAAACTGTATACGGTTATATTGCGACTTTTTTTTGCACGGAAAAGTTAATCTTCACACTAGAAATTGCTCAATAAATAAATAATCCTAGGAAGATAGTAGATACTGATAAGCCTATTACTGGCTAATGAACTGTTAAAACTGCCAGTGGCAAAAGCCATACAATTTATAGACGCAATGAAGGAGGGGAATTTAATAAGAAACGTTAGTCAGTTTAACACAAGACTCATTGTTGTCTAGCGACTGCTGAAACGTGGAGTAGTGGTTAAAGACAGTGCCTTTCATGTGGAAGACCTGCGTTCGAATATATTGAGAGCACCGACATTTATTGATTTTATTTGTGGGCCGCAATAAATCTACACTATACAGTATTGTGACTGTTTCTGGTATATTATACGATTCTCTTTCTTTTCACTTGATGAAAAAGCTAGTTAACGTCACCTTGATAGTTATTGTATCAATGTCATTCACGAATGACACAAAAAAGTACGTTGTTATTCCATGAAACAGAAAAATATGTTCTTATGCCATGAAATGAAATAGCTTTGTACGACTCGCTAGCAGTTGTTCAGTTCTTTACTGTTCCAGTAAGTTAGTAGATACTGGTAAAGCCTATTACTGGCTAATACGCTGTTAAAACGGCCAGTGGCAAATGCCATTCAAAGACCCTATTTGTGGTGGAGGTAAACTTAGTTAGAAACGCTGCCCAGTTTAACTGTATCAATATCAATCACGAATGGCCAATTAGCTGTTGAAACAGCCAGAGGCAAATGAGGATTTGTTCAGGGTAGACACAAGAGGCTATACACAGGTTAAACATACAGCTCTGTAGTGTAGTGGTTAATTACACAGCTTTTCATGTGGGTGGCCCAGGTTCGAATCTCAAGAGGGCAATACTTTCTATTTCGGGACGGCTGAACTAGGCTTGCCTGGTATTTTGTTTTTAGATTTCCACGTCTTTGCAAAAACTTGGCATAACCATGACTTTGACAATGACAAATTCTATTTGTTATTCAATTACATAAGCAAAGTATATGTACACCTGCTAATAGAATGATGTAACAGAATGAAATCACCGCACCCTGATCCTGATTCCTACTCCTTGGCAATGCAACATATCCATGCTTAAAATACTGACATATTAAAAGCAGAGAATGCTGTTTTAAGAAAAGATTAGGGATTCAGGAGCTTGCTCAAGAAGTGAGCTAGCCAAAGCTTATATACCAGTTGAACAAAACAGTATTGTTCTTTCTTCTTAGAAACAGTAGATTAATTCTAATGCCAACATGTGCTCTGTTGAAATACTGTGTCAATGTTGTAATGTGAACTAATTTCCGTTAACTTAGACCTGCTGAGCAATTCTAGCGGTTCTGTTCACGTACTAGTCCACAAGAGAATAGGAATAGACTGAAGTTGTGGCTATAGTTCTTTCTTAGTCAGTGTGTTTGTAAACTACAATATTAGCCGCAGAATGACAACTCACGTAGACTGAATACAAAGACATGATTACACATTGAATAGTAGAGTGAGTGCTGTGTGGGGTGTGTATGTTTGGGACTTAGTTTGATAGCAGTCTTGTGGCAACTAGAAGTGCAGCTCTTTAAAAAAAAAAACAGCTATGCCTAGCTGTCTACCTGAATTGACTCTTGCCAAACATTGCAAATATACAGTACCAGTCAACACACATGGACACACATACATTTTAGTTGTATTATTTCCTGCATTGTAGAATAATACTGAAGACATCAGTACTATGAAATGATGCATACGGAATTATGTAGCAACCAAAAAATTGTTTAACAGATCTAAACACATTTGATATGGTTGAGTCTTCAGTAGCCACCCATTGCCTTGATAACAGCCATTTGTGTTATTTCGTAGTAGCTGTGTCCAAACTTGTGTTTGTTTTTCAAACTTTATTGGGATTAGGGAGCCTAGGCTAGATCAGGCCAACCTGTTCTTGTCTTGAAGGAAAAACAGCGCCACGCACGGACTCGCAGCACTTAACGGAGAGGTTTCAGAACTGATCCATGTCCCATGTCTACACTATAGCCTTCTGTAGCTTCCTGCCGCTGCGCCTGTTAGCGGTTAGCCGTCTCCCGTAATGTTTCTTCCAGCATCAGTCTTTCATCCATAACTCATGTGCCATGCCTCAGTGAACTCCACTCTACATCAGAAATTATAGGTTTTTTATACATCAGAAATGATGGTTTTCAGCATGATTACATCTTTAGATCTTGATTAAATCGGTGCACAACGCAAATCACAGAGTGTACTCTGCTATGGTGCTTTTAATATATCTGGTACAAATGTAATTTGGTCGTTTTGGGCTCTGGATCTGAAATACATAATTTTATTATAATTTCCAGTTGATTATTCAAATGGATGCCAAGATGCTTCTCTGTACTCTGACGTTTATAATGTCACTCCTTAAGACATTTGATATAGTACAAGATGTCAAAATGGTAAATGTAACTACGGGTGGGAATTTTCAGGTACCTTACAATGCGATATTACCACAATACCTAGGTGCCAATACAAAACGGTATGCATAGTGTTTCTCACGATTTTCACTGTTCTGTCACAGTACTGACATTTTGTTGCTGTTAGATGCCATAAACCAGGGGTCTCCAATCCTGGTCCTGGAGATCTACCATCCTGTAGGTTTTCTCTGCAACCCTAATTGGTACTAACCTGGCTGAGCTTTTCATCCAGCTTGTTATTAGAATCAGGTGTGGAAAAATAGGGTTGGAGTAAAAACCTACAGGATGGTAACGCTCCAGGACCAGGTATGAGCACCCCTGCCCTAAACATATGGCTCACCATATGTCTGCAACTGTGGGATAATGGACAGCCAGGAGAAAAGTTATTATAATCAGTTGTGGAAATAAATGTGCAGAGAACATATTGATTCCCTATTTTTAAAAGCAGATAGGAGTTGTTTGAAGGAAAAACAGTTGTTTTAAACATACATGCACTGCATAATTTAATTCTCTTTTCAAATGTAATGTTACTAGATTGTTCTGCGTTAATCACCAATGTGTGATGCTCTATTGTGGAGGAGGTAAAATGAACACAGATTTCCTCTTCTTACTGTTATCTGTAAAAGCTAATGGAAACTACACATTGTTATAGTATTACACCAGAACCCATTTAAGTTCAGTTATATCGTTTAGGCCAGTGGTTCCCAACCAAGGGAACTAGGAACCCTGGAGGGACTTGGTCTAGCCACATACTTAACTCAGACTGGGTGTTTTGTAAAAGCACTTTGTGACAACTGCTGATGCATAACTTTGATTGATTGATTGATACATAAGAAGACTCGTGTGATCCTCTGTTTACTATGATATGCACAAGTGTGATTGCTTGTTTATGCCAGGTAGAACAACATTCAGTCACCAGAAAGGTTCAGATCCCCTAGCGTAAAGATCAACATCACACATAAGTGACCAAGTTTTCACTGTAAGAACAGTGTAAAGGTGAAATGTTTTCTCCAAATCTTCATCTTCACAATGGTAAAGAGATGGAGGAGAATAGATCTAATATTTAATCAGTGATCGGTCTAATTACAAATTCTGGCTTCTATTTAAAAATATAAATACAACTGTTGTGAAGAGAGAAAACACAAAAATGCAAAAAATGTTGCATATTTTTCTGAATGTTTGTATTCAAATGATTTCAGTGCACTTTTTATAGAACGAGGTCTTCCAGCTGAAGTGAGATAAGTTATATTGATTGTGGTTGTCATACTTGGAGAATGCTACCAAATGTGTTTTAGAAGAAATAACTGCGGATGGATTTAGCAGCCACATGAGCTGCTTTTAATTGACAAGCTTGCGCTCTGGTGAACATTTACAACCGTAATGGGTAGTCAGGACGCCTTGACATACTAGCTCATTTAAACACCATGTTTACAGTCCAAAAGCTACCGCAGTAGCAACGCTTCCAGTATGCACCCCTGTTTCTGAAGCCTAACACAATGTAGTATAGCTCGCAGCACTTTGATGGATTCTTAAAAAGAAAATTATGTTACAAATATAGGTTACTAATTATATTCTTAATAATATACCGTAAAATCCGATGTTGAAATGCAGACAGCGGAGTTCTGTGAAACCCCTCACCATATCAAGCGGGATTTGCACTGAGTGAGTTTAGGATCTCTGAGACACCCCATAATAAGACACTGGAGTAATCAGTGCTCCCCTACTGCCAGAACAATGGTACATAGTGGATCAGCATGGTTCCATGGTTGATTTCGGATGTCAGCCTTTCTGCTCAGCGTTTCATATGGTCACTTGATTCAGGCATGTTGGATGTGTTCTTTTGAGGAAATGTACCCTTTGTTGAGTTGAAGGTGAATTTGTGGTATTTGTGTATGATACCAATGCCAGCTGCATTGTACTTTGCATAGATGTTGTCACATACTAAATAATTGATTTACTTCAGTACATTACCTCTTCCTTTCAATTAAAGGTGCTACATATGGGATTATTTTAGATGTTTTATGTTGTATACTGAACAGTTGTCATGTCCTGGCTATGCCCCTAGCCATCTTTGCGCTGGCTGGGGTCATAGTCAGGACATGGCCAAAAGAGGTGGCTCTAGCCACCTCTATGTGCTTTGGTTTCCCCAATTGGAGGCAGGTGTTCGTTATTGCCTCCAATTGGGGAACCTATTTATGTTGAGTGTTTTACCACAGTGGTGTGGTTTATTTTGG